>CAAKHD010004154.1:260297-299023 GCA_901007705.1 Fistularia tabacaria | reverse complement strand
GACGTGTGCTCTGACGTTGACGTGAGGCTTCAAATGGGATATAAAAGAATGAACTGACTGTCACACTGAGGATGGGGGAAAAATATCGTACAATCAGAAATACTGTCTGAGGCTCTAAGTGATGCCAACATCACGAGGCTGGCGGCGCTATTGCTTTAAAATTGCCCAATATCATTGACAGCTAATATTTCTTAAATGTTGTTGGCAACATACTTTCCCTGGATACTCGCTCAACAACTCAACCGAAAGGTCTGTTGCTTTATAGGGCATGTGAATTTTGAAAGTTATAAGGATCCTCCACAAGAGGAGAGGATATATACTGACACCAGCTATTCTGTCAAAAATGCCCATCAATGTGCAATTTCATCGAGAAAAGATTGGGTAATTGTGGATCCTGGCAATTTTTCCACTAAATGGTACCACTGTTGATGTCATTGCTGAATTTTGGTGACATGCTAACAATTTCATCCCCTCTGCTCTGAAAGGTAACATGCATTAAATTAGAATTTCTTTCTGAGGCTCGACACAGGCATGAGGCAGCAAGGCTCAAGGGGTTTGGGCAGTCGTCTGTGTTGTTGGGCTTATGTGGCTGCGTACTGCATGGTTCATCCATGATGGGTTGAATGCAGTGGTTGAATTTCACTTAAGTTGTGTTGTATGTAGAACTAAAAATGACAATAAAGTGCTGTCTTCTTCTTCATACAGAGAATATTCAAGGCAACCATCATGCTCTTAATATTCTTCTTCTCTTCCTTTCGGCTTTTCCCTTTCAGGGGTCGCCACAGCGAATAAACCTCCTCTATCTAACCCTATTCTCTGTGTCCTCCTCTCTCACACCAACTACCTTCATATCTTCTCTCACTATGTCCATAAATCTTCTCTTCGGTCTTCCTATGGACGTCCTGCCTGGCATCTCCAATTCCAGCATCCGTCTACCAATATAGTCCCTATCCCTCCTCCGTACATGACCAAACC
The DNA here is from genome assembly GCA_901007705.1 of Fistularia tabacaria. NCBI lineage: Eukaryota > Metazoa > Chordata > Actinopteri > Syngnathiformes > Fistulariidae > Fistularia > Fistularia tabacaria. The sequence goes on along the minus strand of CAAKHD010004154.1, from coordinate 298,048 downwards.
ATCTCAGTCTGGCTTCTCTGACCATCTCTCCAAAACATCTAACATGAGCTGTCCCCCTGATGGACTCATTTCTGATCCTATCCATCCTCGTCACTCCTAAAGAGAACCTCAACGTCTTCATTTCTGCTACCTCCATCTCTGCCTCCTGTCTTTTGTTCAGTGCCGCTGTCTCCAAACCATACAGCATTGCTGGTCTCACCACTGTTTTGTGTTCCATGATCAGGTGTATAAATCAATTATACTAAAATATTTATCTTAATCTTGAATTGCGGTACAAAAAAACCATCGCCATGATTTCTCCATGATATTAATGGACTGCTTGCACAGATAACACGAGTAGCTAAAATCAAGAAAACTCAGAAAAGCATTTATTTAACTCAAACCTCTGCCAAGGACAATGTTAAAAAATGTAAATTTGTACTCTGTTAAAATAAATTTGCCTTGAAATGGCTTCTTCCTCTGCTCATACAGCGATATCAATTACATCAATATGAATTACATCAATATTTTGAGTAAGTTGATTTTTTTTTTTTTTACACAATTCTCTTAAATAACAGACAACTGGAAATGAGAAAAATAATGTTGTTGAAAAACTTGAACAGCTGTCAAAATAAATAATCAGTAAATGTTTGACAACAGTACATGTATGTTTCTAGACCTTTAAGCTGTACTACACTGGTATTTATGGTGTGCATTTTATAGTTTCACTGGTAAGCAACGTGACAATCAGCCTGCGTTGACTGCTTATGTTACAATGACTTCAAACCATTAAATCATGACAATATTTTCTAACAGCCTGAGAAGATTTTGATTACATCGGCATGTTTGTTTATCTTCTGCCAGCAGAAGCATGTAAATGTTAGTTAGGGTGGATAGAGATGTGGAGATACAGAACAAAGCCATTATTATTTAAATGCCAATCTGCACAGCAGGAACACATGAAACTACACATCATATTTGGCTGCTCTCCTCTTTCAGGTATTAGTAAAGTCATCAGACCGTCAAATGGAAATTTTAAACCAAGTGATTTCATATTTATTAAAGAATTTTATGGAAATCTACTGAGAGTAAAAAAGAAAAAGGCCATAAAAGAACAAGTTGGCTGGTGTTATCCTGAAATGCATTACTCAGTTTTCTGTAGTAGCCATGAAATCAACTGTTTCCACAATGAATTTATTGAGACTATATCAAACATCTGAGGCTCAGCTGATCCTCTAACATGAGCTGCACTTTTCTCTGTCACTGGAAATTGAGTAGACTCCCTTTTCCTACGAATGAATGGTGAGTCAACTCATTGTTGCTCTGCTAGTCAGGTCTCAGACCTGACACCATTTGTGTATCCCATGACAGATGTAACTGTGATTACCTAAAAAATAATGTGGTGTTGCGGCCTGGATGGAAGCACTGTGTTGGAATAAATACTAATATGTACTAATGAGTTTCTCATTATCAGTGATTGGATATAGGTCAATATGAAAACATAAGATTAAAACTGGGCACAGCTCTGATGTCAGCGCAAAATTACACATGGCCTGCTGCGATTCAACAAAACGCAGAGGGTATTTAATGGTCTAGCCTCCTGCTGAATCATTCAGCAGATCAAACTTTCAACAACTCTGCCTGCTTTGGTCTGCCTTGGCAGGCAGGGTAGGGCAATGATGAATGACTTTTACTCCTCAAGACTTTTTAACGCTGAAGCTAAAGTTCAGTTCTGTCTTCTATGCTGCTCCTTTTAGTGGATCTCTCCTCTATCACCAATTTTGTCTTTGTCGTGAAAAGCAAAGAATTCCTTAGAGTTGTGCATTTTTGAAAAATGCCAGGGGCATGATATTTTAAGGGAAATGTGAGAAGAAATGCAGTGGTCCTGATCATAGACTTAATAATATAAGATGAAATGTCTGGCTGCGTAGCAGGGCACCATTAAAATTGTGTAGTCCCGTGAGCTATCATTACAGCAGAAAACACAGAAAGTTACAGTGGCCTCAGCAAAAAGAGAGAAAGTGACATCACTCTTTTCTTAGCTCAACATCTTTGGCAATTTATACATGCAAAGAGTAATTCCTCATCCGACTGTGGCCAACTGGAAAATTTATAACTGAAAAGAATTTGTGATTTGGATAGTACGGAGCAGTCTTAAAGATACACTTAGCTCTGAAAGGAAATTTGAGACAATATTCATTAATTGCACCTGAAAGTCACCAAAAACCTTTGTAAGACCAAGCCATTAATTCAAACTGTCAGTTTTGCATGATTTAACAAATCGGTATTGAGAGGACAAAACCTCGGGCTTCAGACAATGTGCTTAAAATTACAATTTGAGTGTTTTTTCCCCATTCATTTATCACCTTTCTGAAGCTTTTCATTACTTACTTCAGCTTCTTCCTTTCAAATGACTGGTAAATGCCACAGCTTATCTGACTTATACGACTACCCTGCTGGCAGGACATGCAAGAACTCATTTTGCAACAGATTTAAGCAGGATGATTGAATCAAGCAATTGATCCCGGAAAGTGAAATTTTACTTTCCCAGGGAAAGGCTGAACCTTTGAACCGCTGGCTTTGTGTCAGACATGCTTGGCCCATAGAAGGGTCTGGCAAAAATCTAAAATCCACATTTGTTTTTCCATTTGAAATAGAATGAAAAAAGAAATGTATTTTTCACTGCAATGGAAAGAAAAAAATATCTATATATACAAATTAGTGTTAGATATATGATGCTGGTTGACTGCCAGCTACAGGAGAAACTTTAAAGAAGTTTTTCTGTTGCAGCTGGCTGCAGCAGATGTTGTAGGGTTTTGTTTATATTTGTGTGTGCTTGTGCTTCTGTGCGAGTGTGTTCCTGTTGGGGAGATAATACTGGTGATTGGCAAGACTCTTAACAAGTAACTCAAAGAGAAATGTCACGTGACTAGAGGCCTTTGAAGCAGGAATATTCTTGACCTGTTTCTTCTACCTGAGTGGACTATAAATAAACACTGCTCTTCCACCCAAAACGATTTAATTAGAGGATTATTCCTCTTGTTTTCTGCCTGTATATCGTTGTGTTCAGCAGTTTTGTGAGGGGTTGGGAGGGGGGTTAGGGAGCTCAGTCTTGTTCCGTATGGAGGGAAGAGCAGCTGAATGGAGTATTAATTGTTCCTGTCAGCCAAAAGCACTCATTTCATCTCCAAACCACTAACCATAAACTGCCGAGGTGGTGAGCCAAGCAAAGAGTGTGGGACAAAAATGACACATTCATGAAGACCATCAAGAGAAACCTGACCTGAAAAAGCTAATTTTAACTGCTGTGGTATACACATTCGATCAACAGAGGTTCATCAGTCGCTTTCTGAGAAAACATGTGCTTGTGAAGGAAGGACTTCATTAAATGAGAGAAAGGCCTGTCTGTCTTCATCAAACTCTCTTTTTCTTTCGACTGAACCTCCCTGAAGTCTGTCTCATAGCACCAGCCTCTCTTGGCCTGTGCATCACATGATCATTTCATGAACATTTTGCATCCACACCTATTCACCAGAGAGGGGCTGCCCCCACCCCTCCTTGCTTCGATGAATGAATGGAGGCTCTATTGAGTCTAGATGTCTGCTGCTTCAACCCACAGTGGAAAGTATGACAACCCAGCATCAGGTAGAAGAGAGAGGCTTCTGGGACAGAATTGGTGGGAGGTCCTACCACCAGTACCGCCACATCACACATAGCCATTTGTATGTATTTGTAGATGATGAACTGACGTTATGGTGACTCTCAGGCCCAGGGTCCAAGGTTCAGCTTCGTCTCGTCTAGTCCGAAACAAGTTCCCTTGCTATGAATTGAAGTTTATTAACTCTCATGCAGGGTTTTGTATGGGCTTAGGCAATTAAAACACTGAACGATTAAATTCAAATGGACTTCCGGGATCAGCTTTTATTGGCTTGGCAAAACTACACAATGATATGTAATCAAGATTACCCTGCTCCCAAAAGACAAATGATGAACACATATAAAATTAAAATGTGACACAAAGTTCACAAGAAAATTATTTGGATTACTAAAAAACATCTCCCCCCCTCCACCCCTCCATGCAGTCCTACTGCACTGCAGGCTACAACATTTGTTACATTAACTAATCAAAGCCTTTGGATAACCATTGCAAATAAATAGTGCCGTGGCAGGCACAAAGAAAAATTTGTTAATTGTGAACATATATAAATAGTGAAAGAGATTGCCGAAGCGATGCTATTGGGCAATCAAGAGCAGAGTGAAGACTGTTGAACACATTAAAGAAACTGTTAAAACACGATTAATGGCCTGGCTTGGTAAGAAGCATCATACCTCTTCCCTACCGTCACACTGTGACATGCAAATTAATTATTGCATACAACTGTTTTTATTACTGGTACATCGTATAAAAAGGAGATAATTATCATTCAAATACAAAAGCTATCATCTAGCAACTTCGGTAAATAGCTGTCTCGTGAAAACTCTTGGCCCAAGCCATTAGCGTCAACAGACTCATTGCTCCTCAGCCATTATAAACATTCTACGAGTGCTGAAAAAAGAATTGTCCAGAAAAGTCAGTACAGCCCAGTGTTGCCTTTCAAATGCTCTTATGATAGAAGAGGAATATTAAATGGAACCCACCTTAATGACAGGAGAAGTTCTTTGGATATTCTCATACAGATTCAGAATAACTATCACAAGTAAAGTGTTCAATACTTGTTAACTGCTAAGTAGCTGTAGGATAAGAAATGCAAATATTTTAGCTGCAGCACTAAAGATGCCCTGTGACAGAAACATTCTTTCAAACCTTCCCTTAGAGACAGAGATGGTAAGAAAATGACAGCCATATGGAAGGGAATTATGTCCCTTGCTTCATTATAAATGCAGTCTTATAACCAAGAGCATCAATAACTTTTTAACATTCCTGCTAGTGCTTGAGGTAATAACCACTGCTAGAGTACAAGTCATTTCTCTCATTCCAGTCAATTTCTATGAGAGGACACAGTACCTCTTGTCTCATATCCCTCTTCCCTTCATTGCTCTTTTGCCACCTACTGATACTTTAACGCCAGAAGTGAACTAAACATCCTACTCTGAAACAAACAGGCCTTTCAGATTTCCTCTGCACTGCAATGTAACATTTAGAGATGTTGCACACATAACGGTATTTGCAGTTCTGAACTAAAGTGAAGTGAAAAAAACCCCAAACACTTTTAGATTGTTTTAAACTGTGCATGCAAAACAACAGAAAAGTTGACTGGTCCATAAAAGGCTTTGAAATAATTATACCTTCCGATCAAACAATGCACTCAGTTAAATTTCAATAAAATGGATGAGCTTTCAGTAAGCAACTGAAATTCATCCAAGTGCCGGCTTGTCAAGGTAAACTTTAACACCAACAATCGGATGTTTTGAGGTTGTTTGTTCACAGCAGAGCCCATCTGAAAGGCTGTTCATGTTACAGTGAATCCCTTACAGTAGCTACAGATGAACATTGATTGATGCATGTGGTGTTACTCAATGAAGTGTTCAATAGCAGTGAAATTAGTTGCAAACAAACACACTCCTGCACAAGTGAATGGAGCAACACGCCACTGCTGTCCTTTGAGGTATCATTAATGTCATTCATTGCAGCTAAAGGAAGCAAATTAATTTCTTAAGTGACAGAGCTGAGCAAATATTAGTCACTTAAAAACAATATTTCATATAGCATACTCTGTCATGGAATGACTTGCCACAGAAAACTTAATCAACTTTCTTTCTGTGAATTGAGGTAACATTACACATTGCTCTCAATATGATTTATTCATTAAGATTTCGAAGTGTATGTGTTATTGAGACAGTCTTCTTAAGGGTTCGCAGCTCAGCAGCTATAAAATCATCTGTGGACAGTACAAATGTAACTTATATTGTCTTCAGCCAGTTCTGTTGGTTCTGATTATGTGATAACACAAAACAACCACAAACAAAAAATCATTACTATGTTAAAAGCTCTAAATGGGGGCTTCCAGGACTCAGGGCTGTGACTCTGCTATTCCTGCTATTGGAGCTTGTATTGATAAGTGAAGCAAACATAACATTACATTACTATTTAAAATGCAACAGTAAGTATTGCGGGAAAAAAATTATCAATGTATTTGAGGCTGACTTTTAAATCTAAACTTCAAACTTGACAGCTTGGATTACACACAGGTTTTCCATTAATAAAAAACAGGAAGTCAGGATTATACAAGGAGTTTTGTGGTAACATTTGTGAGAAATGATAAAACAAACATGTGTTTGTTTAGAGGTGGGGATTTACATACAAGGTCAGTTGATAATTGGATCTCTGGGAGAGAAACAAAAATCCATTAGTATGATTTAATTTAATTCTACGCTTGAAAAATCAATCTTCTGAAACACTTGATTAGTGTGAGGAGGTGAGGAAGGTTGAAACAGCATTATTGGCATTCATTTTTTTTTTCCTGACCTGACCCTGAATGGCTGGCTACAAGCTGAAGCTGGAAGGATATCCCTCGATTGCAAATGCTAAGCTAAATTTAGGTGCCACTTTAATGCTACCATAACGTTATCCACCCTGAGAGTGCCATCATGACCAGAATGGTCGGCAAGAGAAAGGTCTAATGCATCAACTGAATAGCAGAGAAGACAAAGAAGCAGGCTGAGCTGCTACAATGGAGAGCAATAAGTGCATGACCAGAGCAGTGATTGTGTTGATGCCGGCATCACATCCTGCAGGAATGTTAAACTGTCACTGCCACAATTTTCACACCTTTTTAATCACTTTGACAGGTCAGAGTTCATATATACATACACACACACACAAACACACATACACGTGTGTGTGTGTGTGTGTGCGTGTGCTCAAAAGTCATTATTTAGAAATAAAGTCATAGCCAAATGAGCAGACCAATTTCTTCATGCTGAATCATCTTCTGTGTGAGACTTACAGATCACCTCTGCCCTATGGGTTCAGTCTAATAAAACACATTTAACCCTTTAAAAGAGGGATGTTACCTTTTCTCACACGCTGACATCATTATAACAACTGTGGTTTTCTCATACGGAGATGTTTGCTAGGATAATGTGATGGGTAACAGCGGGTTTTAGTAGTTGTAAATTTACAGAGGTTTTGTTGGCCAATAACCTTTCATAAGAGTGCTGACTCACACATACAAGGGGCAAACACACACAAAGAAACAGACACACACGCACACAAAAAACACAAATACAAACACACTGGTGGAATCAATAGTCCCTTACAAACTCAGGAAATCATGTCTCAAATTCAATGTATCATTAAATGAAACACAATGTTCTGCTACCTGCAGTATTGTTGGTTTTCTGTTGAGAGACCCGCTGTTTCAGTGCAACATTTATTTCTATGAAATATTACCCGGCCTCACTAATGACCCAATAGAATAATTAGTATTTCATCCAATGTCATAATTTTGAATTAGCTTCTCACAGAACTCTAGTAATCAAATGTGTTTCATAGCAGTAACAATAACGACTGTCGTTCAGCTACCTGCTGATTCTGGGGTTTAAATCATTTCTACATGCTAAAAATATATATTCTTGGAACCAACCTTTTGACAACTGTTGCAATGAAGTTTATTAATGTTACTGCCTTTATGTGACAGAAAGTCAGAAGTGTTGACTTTGGACAAACACTATCTTTTTCATGGAGTGAAGTACAAGGGGGCTTTCACTACGAAACCTCGAGTTATAAAGCCAGGTCCTCTTCCCACGTGATCATTAGCTACTTCTGCCTGTGTTTGCTGTGTAAATGTATAAGAAGTGCCTGGAGCAGGTGTGTGGGAGTTCTTGCTTAGCCCCTGACCTCATCTCTGAAGTCAGTATCCAGTGTTCGGACTAATTGTCTGCCAGCTACAACACAATACTTGCGTCATTACAACTCACAGCAGCCAGGCAACGGTTCACATCCAAGACACTCCATTTCCTCTCCAAGGCAGAGAAGGACTGATCTCCATTACCAGATAATGAGGATGTCTATTCAGACTGTGCTCATTCACGGCAGCTCTACACAGACATGGATTTATTTGATAAGCTTCCGCATCAGCAATTCTGAATCAATATTATTTTGGCATTATCAGGACAGGCTTCCATGACTCAGCAAAGAAGAATATTTTAACATAATGGAATGAATAACTGATGACTGAAGAAAATACATTTGAATGAATGGAGTTTAACTTAAGTTATTTTGCGGTGAAAAAAAATAAGGATGCGGTTCACTTTCTCAAGCATTGTTATTATGAAACTGTGAAACTCTTCAAGCAACAATATAACAAATCTCAAATGAAATTTGTCTGTATTTCTCTTAGGCTGAATACATGTATGTTTGTGTACATGTACATACGTATATATCGGAACGATGACAGGAAAAGGTAGAGAGTTGGGTGACATGATGCAGAGAAGGAAGGTGGATATACTGTGTGTACAGAAGACAAGGTGGAAAGGTAGTAAGGCTACAAGCCAAGCTTAGGAGCTGGTTTTAAGTTGCACTATCAAGGTACTGACAGGAAGAGAAATTGAGTAGGAGTTATCTTGAGGGAGGAGTTTGTTAGGAATGTTCTGGAGGTGAAAAGAATGTCAGATAGACTTATGAGTCTGAAACCGCAAATTGAAGGTGTGATACTCAATGTTGTTAGTGGTTATGCCCCACAGGTGGGATGTGAGTTGGAGGAGAAGGAGCAGCTCTGGAATGAGTTAGATGAAATGATGTAGAATACACCTAGAGATGAGAGAGTGGTAATTGGTGCAGACTTCAATGGACATGTTAGTGCAGGCAATAGGAGTAATGAAGAAGTGATGGCCAGGTTTGGTATCCAGAGGGAAAAATGGTGGTGGACTTTGCAAAAAGGATGGAAATGGCTGTAGTGAATTCCTCTTTTTTCCAGAAAAGACAGGAACATAGGGTTACTTATGAGAGCGGAGCTAGAAGCATGCAGAAGAACTACATCATGTTTATACGAAGTCATCTGAAAGAGATAAGTGACAAAGTACTGGTAGGTGAGAGTGTAGCCAGAAAGCATAGGATGGTGGTTTGTAGGATGGCTCTGGTGACAAGGAAGATCAAGAGGACAAAGGCAGAGCAGAGGACAAAGTGGTGGAAGCTGAAAAGGGAGGAGTGTTGTATGGTTTTCAGGGAGGAGTTGAGAAAGGTTCTGGGTGGTCAGGGAGAGCTTCGTGATGTCTGTACAATTACAGCTAATGTGATCAGGGAGAAAGGTGGAAGAGTACTTGGTGTGTCGTCTGGAAGGAAAGTAGATGAGGAGACGTGGTGGTGGAATGTGGAAGTGCAGGAGTATATATAGAGAAAGCGGTTAGAAAAGAACAAGTGGGACACTGAGGGGACTGAAGAGAACAGACAGGACTACAGGGAGATGCAGCGTAAGGTAAAGATAGAGGTAGCAAAGGCAAAACAAAGAGGCTGTTGTAGACCACAAAGCAGCAGAAATTAGTAAAAGTGAAGTGTGGAAGGCATTGTAGAGAATGAAGAGTGGAAAGGCAGTTGGTCCCAATATATCTGTGGAGGTATGGGGGTGTCTAGGAGAGGCAGCAGTAGAGTTTCTGGCAAGATAATTCAACAAGATCTTAGAGAGTGAGAAGATGCCTGAGGAATGGTGAAGAATTTGCTTTGAGAATGCAAAAAGAGAAGGACAGAGAAGGTCAGAGGGAGCTGCATTGCGCCTTTGTAGACCTAGAAAAAGCATACGACAGGGTGCTGAGAGAGGAACTCTGGTATTGTATGAGGAAGTCTGGAGTGACAGAGAAATATATTAGACGGGTGCAGGACATGTATGGTGGCTGTGAGACAGTGGTGAGGTGTGCTGTAGGTGTAGCAGAAGTTCAAGGTGAAGGTGGGACTTCATCAGTGATCAGCTCTGACCCCCTTCTTGTTTGCAGTCGTGATGGGCAGGCTGACAGATGAGGTTAGACAGGAATCTCCATGGACCATGATGTTTGCAGATGACATTTGATCTGTATTGAGAGCAGGGAACAGGTTGAGGAAAATCTTTCGAGGTAGAGGTAAAAGGAGAGGAATGAAGGTTAGTCACAACAACACAGAATATATGTGTGTGAATGAGAGGAGCCCGGGTGGAATAGTGATTCTACAGGGAGTGGAGATCAAGTAGTTGGAGGATTTCAAGTATTTCGGGTCAACAGTCGAGAGCAACGGTGAGTGTGGAAAAGAGGTAAAGAAATGGGTTCAAGCAGGTTGGAATGGGTGGAGCAAAGTTTCAGGGGTGCTGTGCGACAGAAGACTATCAGCCAGAAAAAAAGGAAAGGCGTACAAGACAGTGGTGAGACCAGCAATGCTGCATGGTTTGGAGACAGTGACAATGACGAAAATATAGGAGACAGAGCTGGAGGTTGCAGAGATGAAGATGTTGAGGTTCTCTTTGGGAGTGACAAGGATGGATAGGATCAGGAATGATTTGATCAGAGGGACAGAACATGGTGGATGTTTTGGAGACCAGGTCAGAGAAGCCAGACTGAGATGGCTCGGTCATGTACAGAGGAAGGATCGTGAATTTTTAGTAAGAAGGATGCTGGAATTAGAGCTGCCAGGCAAAAGGTCTAGAGGAAGACTGAAGAGAAGATAAGATAAGATTGATGGACGTAGTGAGAGAGGATATGAAGTTAGCTGGTGTGAGAGAGGGGGATACAGAGAATAGGGTTCGATTGAGAAGTTTGATCTGCTGTGGCGATCCCTGAAGAGAAAAGCCAAAAAGACAAGAAGAAGATAAATGAAAGACACTATATGTAAAACCAGCCTTATTGTTTGGAATAAATAATGGGCCTATCATTGTTCGATCGGACATACGTCCTGATAAAAAGTACATGAAAAAAAATTTTACTTCATGGAATTTGAAAATGTGAGCTGATAAATGAGAAACCAGAGACCTTTTGGAGTATCCCGGGTAGCATCATCTGGTTTTTCAAATCCTTGATAAAGGCGTAAGTCTGTAAATGTAGGAGGTAAGAGTTGAATGGTGTTTTGCATTACTACAAAAATAAAGAAAAAAAACATTCCTGGAAATATTGTGGGGGATCCTGCCACAGACCTTGTCAGAAATGGATGTTCTATTCAACATAGAAGAGGCTGATGACCTGAATTTTGGGGCTTCTCTCAGGAGCCAACAAGTAAAATCAGTTATATACCTCTATCGGAGACTGATCCATCCTCAGCCCACATTAACAGAGCAGGGTGTATATGTGCATACACTTCCAAGAACACAAGGTACCCTTAGAGCACAGTTGTCATACGGAGACTCACCTCTGTCATCTAAAGCCCCGGGCCCATCTGTTTCATCCATAACCGATGCAGTCAGGTCACAGCCACAACAATGTATTGCAAGTTATTTGATCAGGAGCAAGGCGCTGAGACCTTACACTCAGAGGAACTCCGTTCACTACAGACCGATTTCTCAAAAAAGTTCATGTCTCTGTCAAGATGACAGTCAGTTGATTTATAACTATTTACTCTTTCCTTCATGCATTGATGCATTTGGCTGGAAGTGGAGGTAGATGAAGGAGCCCAGAGATCCTTGCTCAGTAATGGTCAAGGCTTTTTAGGGTTCAGGGTTTGTGCGCAAGGAGGTGATAGAGAAGTCCTTCAGATATGTATGAAGATAAGACCTGGCAGGCAGCCAGCTCTGTGGGCCCAGAAAGCTACAGAGATTTCGGAGTTTCACAGCCAAGATAAATGTTCCCAGAAGCAACATTTGAAGAAAAAAAAAAGAAACTTATCATGTGGTTCTGGATATTAACTATTCTGGTAAAATTGAGGAGGAGATCACCATTCATTGCATCTGCTTGTCCAAAGCAGCTGACTGAAAAATACCTGGCTTTAAGCCCTGCTACGCATTTCAACGAGCGAGCCCTCCAGTTCCAAGGGAGGGGGCTGACAGACAGGAAGTTAAAAATAGGCTTCACAATCATCAGTCACCACTTATCTGGCAATATGGAGAACAGATTGTAAATGAGCACAGTGAAGTGCTTGAATAGCAGTCCTTGTTGCTGGCTCTCTGAGCTTGGACACACACTGAATCTAAAGCGGTAACACACAATAGTGATGATTGAGCTGTAAACACACATTGAGGGTCTGCATGTAAGGCTGATAAGGACAAGAACAACCACTGTTGAGAGCATGAGAAGAGATGATGTTTAGTGCTATGGGTATACAACTAGACTGACTTGACATTAGATTGGACCAGATTGAACCAATATGTTAACTAAACAGAGGACATCGGAGTTGTTGTTGCACATATGGACTTTATCTTTGTTCTTTACCCAACAGGCCAAGGGAGCAGCTAGGACATGCTAGTCACTTTAATACTGAAAGAAAGTGATAATAGAAAGTGACCATAAAATTATTACAGGCCAACAATGTTGTGGCAGCTAGCCTTGTAGGTGAGGTGCAGAACTACAACAAGGGATGCATTGGTCCCTATGAGATGAGGGCAGTGTAACGGGTGACGGCTTTTTGCACATCCCTGCAGCTCACACTCATCCCTTCCCAAAGCAAATTTACTGGACTAATTATACTGTTGTGATAATTTCTGTGTGTAACATGCAATTTGCCTTATGCAGTTAACAGGTCAAGACTTTAAAAGTTGTGTGTCAAAGTAAGCTGACATATTTTTATATTTAAAGATTTACTGATTAGGAGTGACTCCATTCTATGCTTTATGTTGAAAAATTACCCAGAAAAACAATGGGCTAATAAATGGCAACCCATTATTAACAACTATTTTGTTTTATTTATTCATTTAATTAATTAATTAATTAATTAATTAATTCATTCATTCATTCATTTATTTTTGTTGATGGCCATACACAATGCATTAAATTTTAAGAGCTCTATCTTGTCAGACACATGCCTGCTGCTGCTAGGAAAAGTGTGGACAGATTCAATGACTTCATGGTGGACAAAATCATAAAATACTAACATTTAAATTTTGACTGAAACCACAATGACTCATAACTTCGCTCACATTGGCATTATGCCTTTACTTGGAGAAGCCAAATTTTTTTATTTTAATCAGTAATTCATTAAAATGATTGCCAAACGGTAAACCTACACACAGTTCTGATAATATATTGTATACTCAAGTGAAGAAATTCAAGTCCAGTTGCCACAACAAGAAGATTTCGACAAGAATTCAATATGAACTGGATGACTGAGAACCTCCACAGACATACTGTAATACTGTCAGCTTTTAAATGTTACCCAGGTGTTACTTTTGTAAAGAGATGTTGAGTAACTGAACTCGTAGTTTCTGTCTGATTTGTAACTTGCTTTCAACTTGCCCGTCTTGACCAAGAGTGACTGAAAACATGATTATGTGAAACTGCACCATCAATTTAAGCAAAGTTGTGCAGTTGACCCTATCTTTCTCTTAAAATGTCCCCTTAGAAATCTAGATGTTAAGAGCATCTGTTTCTTAGGCCTTTTCTGGAAACAAGTTAGATAAGATAATACTTTATGGTTCCCTGTAGGGGAATTTCATTAAGAAGTTGTAGATAATGATAAAATTTTAAAAGAGGCGCACAAAAAAAGAAGAGGGAATCACATGATTATTCCCATTAAAAATGGAACCGCAAGAACATATTTGTTAAACATATTTTTGACTGTATTTCGTATTTTGCCTCGGAACGTTGTGCTATAATACATTTTCTCTATGTAAAATTAATTATCTTTACTTTTGGAGCTCTCTTGGTGTGCAGATTTTTTCCAAACAGTTATTCAGTCGATACTTTGGATCCAGTACCCATCCCCAACTGGGCAGTGGATGTGCGTGTTTTTCTTTTTTTTTCCTCAAGCTCTTTAGAAATCTAAACATCTTGAAATATTAACGCAAACCAAATTTAGGACCTAAAAGTTGTTTCTCTCTGCTCGACTGTCAGAGTGGTGGTTTAAGTAGACACTTTTCCAGAATATATGCAGGGTAGTCATTGTGTTGCTATTAAAATGTACACTTAATTTCTGAATAATGCCTTTGAATGAGGAAAACTGTTTTGACAAATCTTTATGATGCCATAAAAAAGTGACCACTGAGCTTTTTAAACGTAAAATATCTTTGACAAATGAATTAGTTCCACTGAACATTTGATTGAACTATGTAACAGTCAGCTGGGATATTCTTAAATTGTGGCTAAAAATATGTTCAATGCGGCCAAATTGACTTTCAACTCTAACCAACTCTGGGTTCTGTGGGATTGGGGGCTTTGATTCGAATAAAACATTCAGCCTAATCAGTCTGCCTACATGAATTTTCCCAACTACTACATCTTCGCTATATCAGAAAATAATTAGCTCCTTCTCTAAACATAGCCCATTAGAGGAAAGATCAATACCTCTAATCATTCTGTCTGTGCTTCATTAAGCGCACCCTAAGGGATCACCTTGACAGGGCTTGAAGAATGAGATGACAGGTACAAATGCCTTCAACACAGTCAAGGCTGTCTTTACACACACACGCACACGCACATGCACACACGCACACCCAAACAGCCACACACGCACGCACGCACGCACGCACGCACGCACGCACGCACGCACGCACGCACGCACGCACGCACGCACGCACGCAGGAGCCGCTGTCTGACGGTGCCCACTAAACCAGGGGCTAAGAGACAATGCATTTTGTTTAAGGAGGTAAGGAAGCAGAGGAGACATGATTACAAAGTGATAATGGGAATGGCACACATACATGCTCGCACTCACACTTTTACTTTCGGCATGATTTATGTCGTTGCTGATTGAGGTTGTTCTAAAAATGCGCTTGAAAGTTCATAAGCAGTGCTAAAAAAATGACCTTGCCCATCACACTATAAAGTTAATATGTTACATCTAAACTTAATGAAGTGGCATGTGTTTATGTCTTTTTAAACATGGTTTGATGTCATGCCAGTCAGGATAGGAGGATGATGGAGGGATGTGACCGAATATGTCTTCTGGCAATGTGGTCGTGCTTTGTATCTCTTGCCATTTGGCATCAGGTTTCTCTAATACAGAGGCTGCAGTCTTTAAGGAAGCGGTCCTCTGATGTCAACATCTAATGTTCACATCATCCAGATGGTAAAAAAATAACATGTAACAATAGCAAAGATTTCCTGGAATCCAGAGATTATCCATGCTTTGCTGGTGGCCTGTGGAAACTACCCACCTGAATGTATCTAATGTACTGTTTTGTTGCTTTACAGTACAGCTTATTGCACACATGTTGCTATTTGATGCTATTCTTATCCTATAATTAGAGGGAGTGGGTGCTGTGTAAATGATCTTTCAGCAGCTTTTCTTCACTGCTAGGATAGTAATTACATGAAAAGCACTGAATGCTTGAAATTCCCAGCCATGACTATTGTTTTACATTTACACACAATTAAAACGATCAAGCTTAATCAATTGACAAACAAAATCAGTAAAATTAATATCAACTGTATATCGTTATGTTCACTAGAGCCCACCCCTAAATGGATTTTGGAGCCAGTAAAGATACTGATAATTGCGACAGAATAATTATGCTAGATGTTGGATATACATAACTATAGCAGGAATACTTGATTCATATCTATGAACACTACTTTAACTTTTTGGGAGGAATATAATTAACGTTACTAAATCACCAGCAAACTTTGATCCCACAAATTCAACTCCAGTGAACATATTCATTACATCTTCATATACACTTCTGTAGTCTCCTTCATTTGAAAGCATATGAAACCATATGAAATTATCCAACATGGAGGCTGAATGGACTACAGACTGTGGTAACAAGCAATTTGGTTAAGGTCAACATGACTAACAATGTGACAGTACCTTGAAATCGCAAAGCTGATGCTTAGATTCATCACAGCGATGCTCTAAAAATATAACATTTGTGGGAATCTACAGCAGAGGCCTAAAGGCCATACATATCTGTTTGTCAATTTTTCCTGCTTTTAGTTTCAACGCTTGTTTCCAAGGATGTGAGCATTCCCGTTCCAGCTGCTCCTTCACCTCAATGCCACTTGCCACTTGAAAGTGTTTGCAGCTGCTGTCACATTCCCTGTCACCCCCTGCTGAGGAACAGAACATTTTCAGCCTCTCCAGACACAACACCAATGACCCTTCCTCCATCACAATCAGAGCTGAGCCGTTGCTTTGCTAGCCTTCAGACTTGACATTTGAGTAACACTTGGATACCTTGCATCTTTACTTAGTTCATTGGGTGAGACAGCTGGACTACTGTTAGATTCACACGACCCTAAACAAATGATGGCATTGTTGGTAGGAACCAGAGCACAGTGGAGTTTCTGCGCATTCAGAACATTTCTTTTGTCTCTCCTCCATAAAACTCCTCCTTGTCCTTTCATAGGAAGCTTTTGAGCTTTCTATCAAATCACTCACTTGTGACACTATGGTTAATCAGACTCTGAAGTCTCCTCAGAAAGCCAGTCGCAGGTGTCATCAAGGCCAATTTTAACCTGAACAAAACCACACCATGGATGACTGTGGCATCGCTTCAACTTTTTTATTGCACTACAAAAAAACAACATGAGCGGTTTAACTTTTGACAATGATGAGAACGTATATAGATATGCCAAGAAGAGGTCAAAAATTTAAAAGTACTTAAAATAAAGAACACACTGTTAACAGCTTTGATCAAAGTATTTGAAATGTGTGTGTAGGACAGTATGATAGGGTCTCAAATTTCTGTGTTGTACTCAACTTATTTGGTTATCAGACAGCAAATTACAATCATTGGTATTGACATTATCTATCCACTCAAACATCTATATCAGTTTATCAGTTGCAGAGTGACAATATAAAACTATAATATAAGACACAGTAAAACAATGCAGGATCAGGGCGGCACAGGCCAGTGTCTTAGATTATTCAACAGGATCTTAGAGAGTGAGAAGGTGATGGTGCCCATTTTCAAGAATGAGGGGGATCTGCAGAATTGCGGTAACTATCGAGGGATAAAGTTGATGAGCCATACAATGAAGTTATGGGAAAGAGTAGTGGAAACTAGACTAAGAGGAGAAGTCAGCATTTGTGAGCAGCGGTATAGCGTTATGCCTAGAAAGAGTTCTACAGATGCAGTATTTGCTTTGAGACTGCTAAAAGAGAAGTACAGAGAAGGTCAGAGGGAACTGCATTGCACTTTTGTAGAGCTAGAAAAAGGATACAACAGGGTTCCGAGAGAGGAACTCTGGTATTGTAGTCTGGAGTGGCAGAGAAGAATGTTAGACTGGTGCAAGACATGTATGCTGGCTGTGAGAAAGTGATGAGGTGTGCTGTAGGTCAGTGTTTCCCAACCACTGTGACACCGTACATTTGTGTGCCGTGAGAGATCATCAGGTGTGCCTTGGAAAAATGCCCACTTTCACCTGATTGGTCCAAAAATTATTTATTCAACGCAAATAATGTGTCTTGGTTCATCCATCTATCTTTACAAAAAAAGGCAGAACAATTAATTGCTCTTCCACTCGATGGCAACAAGTAGTGAATTAACCTGTGTGTCTACCTGCTGCTGCTCAAACAGCAGAGTAATTATGTTTCGAGTGAGACAGTGGCAGTGATACGCTATGGATAAATATTTTAAAAGAAAAAGTTCTCCATCAGGACCCTCTGGTCCTGAAGAACATTCTGACCCAGATGAAGGCCCAAGTATGAGTAGTGGTTAGAAGAAAGTAAAAAAGGTGAGCTCAAAACAAGACAATGAAAGTTATATAGCGTTTGGAATCACTTTTAGTGGGGAACCAACCCAGCCGACTCCGTTATGCCTGGTGCGCGGGGCAAAGCTGTCCAACAGTGCCATGGTACCAAGCAAACTTAAACTCCATCTCCAAACAGACAAGGTCAGAGAAGCCAGACTGAGATGGTTCGGTCATGTACAGAGTAAGGATAGTGGATATATTGGTAGATGAATGCTGGAATTGGAGCTGCCAGGAAAGATGTCAAAAAGGAAAGACCAAAGAGAAGATTTATGGACATAGTGAGAGAGAATATGAACTTAGTTGGTGTGAGAGGAGGATACAGAGAATAATGTTAGATGGAGAAGGTTGCTTCGCTTTGGCAACTGCTGAAGGGAAAATCCGATAGGAAAAGAAAGAAGAGAATAAAACAGAGTGTAACATGTTAATCTATTTGGCACCATGGATGCTGGTTATTGTTTTTTTCTGCTACTCTCATCACTGTGGATTAAAGAATAAAATGCATTCTAAATGTTTTTTTTTCACTTCAAGACATTTCGTGTGTTCTGGAATTTCACTGTCAATAGTGTGTCAGGAGTCCAAGCTAGAGGCTCATGCTGAATGCTACAAACTGCAGACACTCATCTCCGGTCTGGTCTTTGGTGGATGTGGTTTTTATTCAACATCAAATTACTTGATATTGCTAATTGACACATAAAACAGATTTTAAATTCATATTACAACCATCAGTCTATAACCATAATAAAGTAAATGGTATCATAAGAAATTCCCAAATATTATACAATAAATGGTAAAATGCTGTCACCCAAATCGTACATTGTGACTTAAGCTGGTAGAGCTAAGCATCACTAATAACATTTTACACACATTCTCAGGGAAAATTTCTCAATTTCATGCATTTTGTGCATTAGTAGATACAGAAATATACTCTGGAATTGCTGGCTCAGGCCTGCTTCAGATAAGCGGTACATCCCTGAATGATTTAATTAATACGGAGACAAGATAGATTGTACAGGGAAGACTGAACCTAAAGGCATGAATCATGGGGCTTTAACCCCCAACGTGAGGAGATGAAAACATATGTATTTTCTCAAACAAACTTCCCCTGTCACAAATTGAAAGCAGTGGATGAATCATGGTTTTGGACCGACGTGACATGAAAATTCCTGTTATCTGCGATAGATGTGACATCCCTATGTGCTTCATTTAGACCGCAACGGAGACTTCGGGCAAATTAAAGGCTCCACAGAAAAATGTGAAGTGACAACTTCAGAAAATAGAGCACTGAGAAAGACAAGCAGCTTCAGAATGTCAACGGGTTCACAGAGGCAAAGGACTATAGAGCTATATAGGACTTGGTATATAGATCGATAAGCCAAAACAAACTGGCTGGCATTCACAGGTTATCACTGTTAGTCAGTGATGCTAAAAGGCAGAATGCTCATGGGAAGACATACATAAAAACTGCATTACAACCTTTTCATTCAGAGTGAAGTTTAAATAGAGTTTCAGTCAGAATAAAAGAGCCCGATAGATGCCAGCAGTCCAAAGAGAATATTTTACAGAAATGCCAACAAAGTCAACAGGGAGCACTCTGGGAAACATGGCTGCCGCTGCTGTTGCTACTGCTGCTTCTGCTCGCTTGCAGCGGTCGTCCATCACACAAAGTGAGCAACCATAGGACTAGAGGCACCCTAAGTAATGCAGGATGTAGACAGCTTTGTCACACTGGAATATCAGCACAGCCAATCACACTGATAAATCAAGTTGTGAACAGATGCAGGACATAACATTTTTGTGAATTTTGTTTTTCTTGATTGCTGAATAAATATGCACCGGTCAACCAATTATGGCATTTGCTGTATGAAACTAGGAAACGCGTGCTATTCAAGGACTATTTTTTATCATCCTCATTGTTTAAGGTTTTTGTAACATAACTGGATGACTGAGAACTTCCACAGACATTTTTTTTCATCGGATTATTTATGTATATGAGATGTGTAAAGTAGCACGTGGAAGGCAGCTTAATTCTAGATGTACTTAAATGGATTTGAAAGGCCTTTGTTATCTGAAAAATTATCACAAATGTGACATTTTAAATAAAATTTAATATTTGGAGATCTTAAAAGGTTTTGCCATTTTTTTTGTGATTCAATGGTGACTTCCTTCTTGCCGCATTCCAATTTAATGGAGATTTTTTTCCCTCATTTCCTGCTGTTCCTCCTTTCAGGACATTTCCTTTTTTGGGGGTCTAGGTCACTCATTTACACCTGAAAATTTCAATGATTTCTATATGTAGAAAAAGACATTAAATAAAAAAAAATTAAAAAAAGCTTTATATGATATTATTAAAATGTGGAGAACACTGCCAGAAGTGCAACCTTCTGTTCATTGAGTTGGGGGCACGCCGGTCAATGGGTACTATTAGAACAATTTGTGAGGATCAGCTGGATTTGGCCATGTGGCTAATAGTTCTTCAGTGGTTTAATCAGGATTTTAGCAATTATTCACACTACTGATAATGCACAATGAGGCAATGGCAATGGCAATGGCCATGGCGGTGGTTTACAGCCAGAACAACTAAATCTGTTGTTCAAGCAAGCCTCTGTCAAATGGTTTAATGCTACTGAACAAAACCCGGTCTAACCGTGACACGGAAGTAGACTGTCCCATGCAAGGTGGATTAAGAAACTAACTAAGACTCTTATTTAGAGTAAAGTGTTGCTGGAGACAGACAGCAGAACTGTGGCTCCTCAGGACTCTGTAACATGCACTCAGTTTTATCAAAAGGCCAGGCTTTGGGGTTTTAAGCCCAGCACATATCATTTCAGTCAATTTCCCCCAAGACCAGAAAAAGGGACAAAATGTCTACATCCTGAAACAGATAAGGCAGGATGTGCCTTAAAGTTAGTCAGGAACAAAAATAAATGGAGTGACTGAGTTATGCGTAAAAGAATAACTTCTTAAGTATTGGGTTTTTTTTGGTTAAAAAGCTCAATTTTTCTTTGATTAAGATGGATCAATCATGCTCTCTGATTCTGCACTCCACTCATCTGGTTACCTCATGAAACTAAAGGACTTGGGTGTGCTGCAGTAAATCCTATTATTAGATAAGGAGGTTCATCCCGGATCCAAAGCCTGTTAAGGAGCCTTGAACGTTGTTTTGTGTGGCTTGCAACATTTCATGCATCTTTGTGTTTTGTCTGAATTATTTGTTTGTTTTAAAAACTTTGGTGTTTCTGAAAGTAGAACATCATAAGTGGATAAATTAGTCATCACAGAATGAGATTGGTTACTTATTGGTTACTTGTAAGACAGATTTCCTGAGGAGATGTGGTAGAGACCACGGTATAGTGTGGCCTCCTCGTCATTAGGGTCAGGGGCTAAAAAATTTGAGATAGCTTCCAATACTGGACACCAAAACAAGAATATTGCAGTTACTAATTCTGCATTACAATTACCACCATTAAGCATAGTGGCTACTTAAGGATCCATTCAATTAGTGCAATATCACATATATACCTGCTATCTATTTGGTGAGCTGGTTAAAAAAATACTCAAGATTTATGTTTTGTGTATTCACGGTGGTTAAACTATGTACATGAAACGTCCCAATGTTTTAGGCAAACAGACAAGCTTGGCTTTGGTGGCTAATATTTGACCAAATCCAATAATGACCAAGACAGAGCCGGTAATGTTACATTAAACTCTGATATCCTAATCTGTAACTCACCTATTTCTAATATTACTCCTAATCCCTAAAGCCAATGTAGGCCTAATCTAGTAAATTGTGCCATCATTGCCTTGGAAATTGGGAGTTTGAAAAACAAAAGCAATACAACTGACTTATACTACACATGTGCCTTTGTACACATTTAAATACGGTATAACTTGTAAAACAAAAAGTGAAATTCTGTGAGAAAAACTCAATTTTGGAGGCAAAAAGGTGAATATTCTTGAAGATTATAAAGTCATAGATTTGTCAAATACTATGGGGAAAAAGGAGAGTGCATTAGCTATGAACAGGAGTGTTTTAACCAGTGGGGGGGGGTTGAAGGCTCACCAAAGTAATTTTTTCCATTTCTTTTAGAAATTTGCCACATTACTCCCTTAAACTTGAAAGTTTTATCTCATAAATCTGTGAAGCAAATCCATAATCACTGTGAATATTTGACTTCTTTTTCTTGCACATCTGTGACTTAAATATCCAATTTCATTCCACTTCAGCTCTGTCATTGATTTTTTTGGCCGACAGCAGTCTACATACACAATTTTAATATTCATGTTCAAACAATTTAAAATAAAACACCCACAAAACTCTTAAATAAGCCCAGCATGGCTTTGATTGTTCCATCCTCCATGCAAGCTACTGCATGAGGGGTAAACCAAAGGTTGACAGACCTACAGTGCTTGGTTACAGTTGCTAAGGTGTGATTGGGTGACCAGTGTGGGAGGAAGGGGCATGGTGAATAGACAATCCCCCGAGACAGGAGGCAAAACAAACTGAAAACATCCTCACCCTGACAGAGATAAGACATGCTCCATGGACCCTCAGGCCATAGAGGTCCCAAAGCACGAAAGACCCAATTAAAGTGCTCGACTAAACCACTTCTCATTAAAATGTGAAAATGTGCTTTCAGCCCAAAAAAAAAAAAAAAAGAGTCACAGAAAAGCCGGTCATGTTTTAGTTCGCTACATGAGCTCCTTTCATTTTAGAATATAACTAGCAAACACATCCCTGAACAGGTATGAGTGAGACGTAAGGAAGTCATCCAGAGTCACACTTCCTGCCCTTATTTTTTCAGTAAAGAAAAACATCTCTGTGGCTTAATCTGCTGTAGGAGGAGAAAAACTGCAGGCTTTTCTACAAAATTATTAACCCTGCTGAGCCAAAGAAAACACTGTAATAGAGGAAATATACAGCTCTGAGTGGGCTGGCAGCTCTCCTCTAGAAGGTCTCGGTCGCTGTCACATCTGCAGCAAACAACTTCCTTCCCTCAAAAAATAAAGACCACTAATTCACTACATATTTTTATATTGTCTGTGAAATTGGGTTATAGAAATAGCACGGGTGCAGTGAAAGTGAAGCTCATTGTTTGTGTTTTTCAAATGAGAAAATCAGGGGCTGAATCAAAAACAACCCTTAAATCACATAGGAGCAAAATCATTCATGGGACAAAGTCAAAGTCGTCCTGAGAATACAAAGATGTTGATATGGTCTTCCAGTTCGGATCACTCTCCAAATATCTCTTTTTTAGGAGCCAGTGACTCAAATTCCATAGAGATAAGTGAAAGCCTTCAGGCTAGAGACATTTAGTTCACCTAGAGATGAATCTCATTTAATATATCTTCAACGTCAAGCATTATACCTTTGTTTTAAATATTTATTTGGCACAGTGATACAATAATTAGTGGTGGGAGCATAAAAACCCCTGTCTGGATCTGTGCAAGGGACAGGGTTTAAAACAGTAATGCAGGATTTCTATCTTAAATGAAAAGATAAATTTGTCAGTGCTTAAAACAAAGCCTTGCTCAGAATACACTCGGGGCTTATGTTACTATAACCTTGATCTGGTATGAACAGTAGCTCCTGTCTGCTAATGTTAATGAACTCTAAATTTAAATAGCTGCAGACATTATGTTATCAGCCAATGTAAGGATTTTACAAGTTTACTGTATCAGATCTAAAACATGAATGGGTTGATGTTCATCCTGTCATTGTTACTCGTAGTGAGTTGTGGTGTCTATTTTTGAATGTAGGTCAGTTAAATGGAATAGGGAAACAATTTTTTCTTTTTCTGTCTGGGCACACTATTTAAGGGTTGCAAAAAGTGATTTTGAGATAAAAGTGCAATAAAAGGAAACGTACTGTTGAAAAGGGGGGATCTATATCATGTTTTTTGTGTGTTATTTTAAATGTAGCAATGCACCATGAGGTTGGTGTTATGTGAAAACATTACTTGAAATAATCAAAAATGGACAACTTCAAGAAAATCTAGAAAAAAAAAAAGCTTTGGAAAAGTAAGTAAATAAATAACTAAAACATGCCTAGACTACCTAAAATTCTGCATGGTGGTATTCTATATTGGGAATAGTGTTTTTGGAACACTTCCAAGAAAAGTTCAAAACAAACAAAAGAGAAATCAATCAAAATCTTGGATAGCTAAACTATATAATAATACATACAATACCAATTGTCCTATTAAAGCCTTTTTTTATTACTGTGCAGGTGCATGGCATTTGGCAGACAGAGATCCAATTCATGTTCATATTACTCATATTACTTTTCTAGAGAGGTGTGAAATAACAGGCTGTGACAAATGTGATAGTATAGGGTCACCTCTAGCATTATTAAGTGAAATGAAAAAAAAACAAAAAGGGAAAGCCAGGCAGGATGGCTTTTAGACACAGGTAAAATAGACATTCTGTACATGATCAGACAGATGATTTGCAGAGCTGCGACTGCCTTCACAACCATAAAAACACTAAGTATGACCATATAGGCTGCATTGATTTTTCAAAGTCTAAGTACAAGTGCAGAGCCAAATGACAGGCGGGTTAGTTTTTCAGGCCACAACCTACCCCCCCCCCAAGTTATATATTTGAAATTATTTTTCAAACTGCCTCACATCTAAGAAGATTTACACTGCAGACTTTGAATAATTTTTGACTCCTCTCATCTAGAGAATGATAAGGTTCTTGATATTATGGGTTGGAATAAATGCTGACAGAGCAGATTGAAAAAGTTACAGTGGATTGCCTCTTCAACAGGAAATGCTAGCCACCATTGGGTCGTTTCTAGCTTTTGGGCTAACATCCTTTAGGGGTTTTGCAGGGATTAGACTCACGAGTTTAAGAGTACTGTATATTCCAAAACAATTCTCTGAGAAATTGTAGAGCATTGCAGTGTCACTTAGTGATACTCAGCAGTTTCAGATCTGGCATTTGGGGAAAAACTGTGACGTGATACAAACAACCTGTGTTCTTCCTAATAAAAGTCTGATACTGACATAACACATCTTAGTTAAAACATAAATTTATTTTTTCCAGAATTCACAGATGTTTGAGCCTAATGCACAATTTAGCAGGCCTCTTAGCAAGGCGAGAAGTAACCCCCACCATAAGCATATGGCATTCTAATGTTGTAACATCAGATTACCTTCGCTATTAATGTATGGCTGCATTTTGTTCTCAGAAATTCAATTTGTATGAGTGAATCACATTCCAAAAAGGGGAAGAATTTCTGACTGTTTCAAGAGCAAAAGGAGTACTAATACTGGCATTAGCATTTTGCTCAATTAACAATTATGCCCCTTTCAATCAACAGCAGCTGTACTTTTTGGGGAGGCTGAGAAGGTTTGGCATGTCGCCCAAGATCCTCAACAACTTCTACAGCTGCGTTATTGAGAGCATATTAACCAGCTGCATCACCATATGGTATGGCAGCACCATCACCGTGGACTTGGAAAGCCTGCGATGAGTGGTGAAGACTGCAGAGAAGATCACCAGGAACCAAACTGCCTTCCCTATAGAGTATCTACCAGCACAGAGTCCCCTGGAGAGCAGCCATCATTGCCAAGGACCGCACCCACCCCCAATATGGTCTGTCAACCCCCCCCCCCCCTCACCACCACCACCACCACCAACCTACACCCCACTGCCTGCACTTTGTGAGTTGCACATTCAAAGCTGCACTCAACTGTAACTTTCACATCATGCTCATAATGTTTGTTTATATGTACTGTTCACATTTCCTTGCACGGTTTGCATTTCCCTTCACTGTTAACACCTGGTCACAACAGTATGTTTATTATTTATTTATTTATTGGTATTATCTGGCAGCTCTGCAGACAGCAAAGTAAGAATTTCATTGTACAGGGAAACACATTTTCAGACTATGCAAATGAAAATAATACTTTGAAATTTGAATCCTGAGTGTGGTTTTACTCTGGCTACACAAATGACCCATTGTCCTCCCCCCCAAAAGTTAAATTAAAAGTTAGCCATAATGGAATCTGAATGGCTATAGCTGCTTGGCTGAACTCCACGCTCCAGACGAATGAGGGTTGGTTTTTGTTTGCTGTGCCCACTCAGCTGCACTGATGTCTGAAACCACACACTTCAAGAAGTGGCAAAGACTCCAGAGGACATGCCCCTATGATCACAGAGTCAAACTGCCTGTCCATCTCTGATGTCAAAGACCTGATTGCAGCTTCACCCTTTTAAACACAGAGGGTCCGCTTGCTTACAGATTTCTTGATCTCTCAGAAGGCCAAACCAGCAGAGGGTGTTAAGACACAGGGCCCTGTTCCTGCTTATGACCAGTCATGGTCTCCCTCTGGCAAAACAACATGAGGGGAAAAAGGGTGGAGACAACAGCGAAGGGAGAGGCTGAAGGTCTAAATTAATCCCACATGTTCCCCAAGAGGAGCCTTTCCAGGTGGCCCTGGATTATTCAACTTTTTGGAACATGGCAAACTCTAAAAGCACTTCGCCGGACTTTCCCGCACTTTTCGCCCATACACTGCTGTACACTGCCTCCACATGGTTCCACTTAACTGGACCATGGCATCACAAGGCACAATTTAAAGCACATGCCAGATAGTTACTGCTCCAGAAAAACCAAAAGGACCTTAAATAGACGAAGAGAAAAGAACACAGCCTGCAGCTGTGATGAGATGCATGATGGTTCCTTTTTCTTCCCCAATCTAGATGTTAGGGCTTTGATCAATTGGAGATTTTTTTTAAATTTCGGATTCGTCAGAAATTTGTCTGATTTATGTATCCTGAAAAAAAGTGAAACAAGCAATGAGAACAGATTGCTGGAAAGAGTGATTCAGGAGACCAACAATTGCTATTATAGACATTGCAGGGAAATCGTGCTGAGTATATAAATCACAGTTGGGATTCATCATCCCCTGCATTTGCAAATTATTATATTATTAATCTTTCCATTCAGTTCTTATAAATCACACTAATCCTATCCCTTAGAGCTCAAGATATCTGCTAGATTTTCAAAATGACTGCGCACCAACCCACAACCATCTGCATACGATACAAATTTGAACACAAATTGAAGTAAAATGGACAGCACTTTGAAAAGAGAACATGTGAAAGAGAACATGTTTGTGTTTGATTCAATTGCAAGTACTGTGTTAAAAGTATGAAATGGACATTGATTATTATCATCATCGAAAAAAAATACTTTTCTTTGATGCTAAAGTGCAGTTTCATTCAGACCAGTATGGACTTGCACACTCCCAGATTTCCATCCCACAGCATCAGCCAATTCCAGAGGAATTTAAAAAAAGAAAAGAACAATTAATGTTCACAAACAACTGACTGAAACTCAACATTTTTGAATATACCGAACAAAAAACATGAATACTGTTATAGTCCTATTTAGAATGTAAGAATTTGTTTTTAAAATGCAGGGACGTTACATTTTTTATTTTTTCAATAATCTGAAATTAGTTTAAGTGTGAGTTCATTTTGCATGTGCTGTCCTAATCAAAGATGTGCAGAAGGGAGTGAGGGAGGAGGATCTGTCAACATTATCTCAAGCTGGTGCTGGAGCGGTGACATGATGGCAGGGAATGAGATTAGATGACCTAGCCTTACATTTGTTGGGCTTCATTCACTCATCAATAGCAGAGGCAGACTGCCCCTAACTATATGATTGCTCTGTCAGCTGTTAATTGAATTCAGCTGGAAGTAACCTAAAGTGGCCGCTCAGGGTGTTGCTGCTTTTGCAAAATGTTCTAACAAACGACAGAATGCAGTTTGCTCATCCAATGAAAAAGGAAAAAGAAAAACTTCATGCGTATGATATCTGAAAGCAGAAAAGGACAGAAAAAAGGGAGACTTTGACTCTTCACTTTACATTTAAATCCAACCCAACCAGCATGCAGATTGGGTTGTCCTGACATCTGTCAGTCAATGGTCTCACAGAGAAAAGAAAAAACAAGTGAGCTGTTTTTCCTCAGTCAAAGAGGTCTTGGATTTACCTTTGTGGGGGTCATGACCCCTCAACGAGAGCCTCAACTCAGCAACATTTCTTTGAGGAGGCACAACAGCTGGACATGACTTGGCTTGACACATAATTAATGGGACCGCCATTCCTCGTCATGGTGGACAGAAGTGTTGGGTTAACTGCATCTTAACAGACACCCATTCAGGGGTCCCTCTACAACTGCCATTATTATAAATCAAGAGATTTGTCTGAAGCTCCTATTTGATCCTGCTGCTGTTGAACACCGTAATGGTGGAATCGATATTAAGATACAAGCTCTCGCAGGAGAGCTCAAACACCCAAACGTGACATTGGCTTCTGATTTCTGACGCAAACTCTTCAAACCATTAAAAACATTATCATCCAGTTTGTATTGTTTTATAACATCTTTTGCTTTGCTTGTAACATTTCATTGATGAAATTAGTTTAGGTTTAGCATAAAATTTTCACGATTGAATGGAGACAACAACGTAACAGACAAATTAAGTTAAAAAACAAACAAAAAAAAACCCAACATAATTTCTCTAGTAATGCAGATAAGAAATTATGCATGATCTGTAATCGTGATCGATGATGTGATGGTGAATAAACTTAATCCGTCCCTGACTAAAACTGTGGAGTTTTAGTATGACGACCATGCGTCATCAAAGATACAGAAACAGGAGGTTAGCAATGATACTTCAGCTTGGAAATACGCCTTCTGGTTGACCATAAACCACAACAGGAATGAGGACAACAGGAATGGTAAACCACAGATTACCAGAAAAACTTGTGTTAATAGGATCAAGAGTATGATGTAAAAAGCTCTGAGCAAGTGTAAAACCAGCACGCTGTTCCCTCTCCATTTATAACTGATAGTCACTTGAAGTACCTTCTGGGGCAGGAGTGATGCAATCCTTCACTTATATTGTCAATCACAGGCCATCACTCCAAGCTGTTGATGGATGAGGACTGACAGAAGGAATTACATTGCTATCTAATCTGACGAAGCTCTCTGTAGCACACTGGCTTGCTACTAGTTTTTTCCTCTGTGGGGAAAAAAACACTACAGCAGGTATCTCTACAAGCCAAATAAACAATGCCAAAACTGCATCACATAGGTTTTATAGGCCAAGGAGATATTTTGAGCAAGGTGAGCTTGTACGTCCATTGGCTACTTTTGGCCGCCTCCGTTTTCAGACAAGATTATTAAAGTTTTATCTTCTGTGTGACATGAGGACAGGATCCATCCTTAGTCACCTCAGCTATGGGGATGAAACCAAAAACTGTGATGGGATGTGGGGACAGAGGGAAACACTTCAGCGAGTGTGTCTGACTGCACGACGGGCAGGCAGTGCTAAGAGTACAATTGTGGAAGGTAAATAGACTCCATTTATACAGCCCTTTCATCACCTTGCAGTTTCAAAGCGCCTTACCATGGATTACATTCACCCATGCACACACACATGCAAGGCACTGACCAGACCATTGTGAGCAATTAGGGGTTCAGTATCTTGCCCAAAGACGCTCTGCCAGACAGGATATGCTCAGAATCGAACTGCCAACCTTCGAGTTGGAGGGACACCCACTCTAACAACTGAGCCCCCCAACTTACCTTCATGTTTTCTACATGTAACATTATTGTAGGAATCACAGGATACGCTGGCAAAGCTTGCCTAGCCTAGAGGTTAAAAGTTTAACTGGAATGTTCTCAGAGTCAGGCTCTTATCTATTTGTAATAAAACAACACTAACAGAAATATCTCAATATGAGCAATATTTATAGCAGGCATCTAAGATGATTGGGCTCCTAAGATTCATTTAACTTCAAACAAATAGCGGGTACAATGCTGCCACAAATGTGGCACAGGAGGTAAGCAAATGACCATGAATACCACGCAGTGAAAGATGTATGAATACAAGCTTGTTTACCATATTTTTAATTAAAAGTATGTACAGAAACACATATAAGGGGTCGATTAGGGTTATAAGGCTATAATCCCAGATCATCCTTTAACAACAAAATTAGAGTCTTGATAGATTAATAACTAACTGATTAATATCAAATACCATTGAAAATCTAATGAAACAGCATTTTTTCAATGATATCATAATTTTAAACTTTTTTCCATATAATTATCTATTCCTATAAAAGGCAAACTTAAATTATTATTATCTTCTAGTCACTTATTTGGCGTTTTGCAATATACTGCAGTGCAAACTGAATGACAGTCATATTATAAATACAATTGTATTGTAATCCTTGAATCTGTGCGAATGTTATCACAAGGTTCATGCCAATATTAACCCCTTTCTTTAGCTGAACTATTTCAACAAAATAGTTTACCCACTTTTATTTTGATTTTTAACATTTAAAATTGACATTAAAATGTTAAACATATGTCATCAAAGAATATTCAAGATTTGAAGGCCTACACAAACACACGCACGCACGCGCACACGCGCACACGCGCACAACCACACCACCATTTCCATCTCTGTCCTTGGAATGTTAATTGGAAAGCAACATTTTTGGGAGACGTTCCTATATAGAATTCTAAGGACACAAAATGGGAGCACTTTTATGAACAATTTTCTCCTGTCTGGAAACTTTGAACGTCGGGGAAACAAGGCACCTCCATTCTGTTAACTATTGTGGTACGAGACAATGTAGGTTCAAGTCAAAACAACAGCTTGGAAACCCTTCATTATGAGGGGGTTGGGTGATGGCTAGCTGTCCCCTTTCCTGCCTCTCTACAACTCTGTAGTCTGGTCTGACGCAGCAGAAATATCTACAAATTTTTAAAATTCTTGACTGAATCAATGCTTTCTGTAGGATCTGAATAAAATCCATTAGAAAAGGGTGTTTGATGAAAGGGAGAAAACAAATGGGGAAGCTTGAGATTACGTTCCTGTTAGGCCTGCTCCCGTGCATAGTCTTGACAGAGATTTACCAGCATGAGACAGCCTCGCTCAGAATTTGCTGCATAGCAAAAAGTGCTGACTACAAGTCTTCAATCATCAATTTAAATATTCCATTCACTTATCTGGTCTAATAGGCTCGGAAACAAAAAGGATGTAGTTGCTATTTTCTTTCAGAGCAGGCATAAAAAGCTGGACATACTTTTTTATACTAAGTAAAGCTACAGTATGACAGAATAGTGTTCTAGACAGGATAATATTATTATGGCTAAACCGTGACTAAAAGCTTAAATTATCGTCAGCTCTTTCTGACAAATTGTGGTCATGCTGGGGTGATATAAATAATGCTACCCTAATGCGTTCTAATTCAATCCCAGTGGCAAACACAAACTGTTGGGCTCCAGTAAGTCAAACACAGTAACACCAAGGCCTGTAGGGTGCTCTAAAGCTGGACCCAGAACTCATCCTTCACTAGCCATATGAATCCTAAATACATTTCATCTCTGGCAGTCTGCTGTACATGTGGGGAATATGGGGCACTTAAATAAGGAAAGTAAATGGCATATAGAGATTTTAATTGCTTTTACTTCGAGTTTTTGTGTCATCACACATCTTTTACATGAATTAATAACTGCACTGCGGCTTGTGCAGCAAAAGGCAGCCAAGCTGAAGAAAAGGGTGGACTAGGGTCAATATAATGTACTCTATGTGTTTGACAATAGGAAGGCATGGCCTAGTTTGGATGTATACTGCTCCGCAGGGAGTTCCATTATGTTAAATTCAATCCTTCTAATGTGAAACCAAGGAGCAAAAGAGCAAAATCATAATCCTAACCCTTGAACCATCTGCTGCTGAAAGAACATTAAGGTGGATTTATGTCATCACCAGAAAATGATCAACTGATAGTAAGACCAGCAAACATTCTGGGATGTGTGAGAGCAACATTATGGGAATGGCAAACAGAAATGGTACATCCTGTCACCATCCAATTGTAAATCAGACCACTTGGCTATAAGAAAAGCCCAGAAAAGTGCTACAATGACTGCAAGGATAATTTCAAGCTAGAATTCAGATACCTGCACAACCTACAAATGCCATGTGTTCCGCTCTGTCTTTGTACTCCAAAAACAGAAGATTTTTACATTTTTTCAGCATCCAATCTATGAATAGATCTGTCTCAAGTAGTCAAGAATCAAGCACATGTGATCCACAAAGAATATCAGGTCATAAACATGAAACCAAAAACATAAATGGAATCTGGTTCCAGCAGGAAACCAAGAAATATCTTCAAAGAGTCTAAATGCAGCCGACATTGGATGGATATATATTCAGTCCAACAGCCATGGATGCTACCCCCCACCCCGTCCCTAGCCTGGGTCAGATGCTAAGACTCTGACCCTGAGCTCTTCTTGAGATATGCTGGGGGTGATTTCACTGATAATCTATTCTCCTGAGGGTTCTCTCACTGACGAAGGAGTGATGATTCAGACAGGAGACACCATCCTCACCGTGTCAACACTAACCTGCTCATTCAACAGATTAGGGCTGGTGGGGGGGGGGCATTCATGCGGATGCTGAGCCTTGCCTTTATATGAACTCATCCGTTTGCGTGGACTGGCCGTCATCAGCAGCTTTCATATAATTTAAGTTCCCTTCACGCGCGCGCACACGCACACGTATTTGCACATCCGGAAGCAACCAACACACCGGCTTTGACATCAGTGAAGCCGCGAAGGAGCAAACTCTGGCAACCGGCCCGACCACTGACAGCCCGTGGACGAGCGTGCTTGGATTGTGCGTGACGCCCGTCCGGCAAATGCAACCATCTTTTATGTCATCACTGGCCTGAGGCTGTTTTTATATCGAAAGGGGAGTATCTGAGGGCCTGAGCACCGGGGGCTCTTGGGGGAATCACAACCTTGTTAAAACTTGCACACCTTATTGCAAGTTATGCCTTGCATATGTTAAGACTGAATGCTTGCAGTTACTTTTGCA
Organism: Fistularia tabacaria; assembly: GCA_901007705.1. Taxonomy (NCBI): domain Eukaryota; kingdom Metazoa; phylum Chordata; class Actinopteri; order Syngnathiformes; family Fistulariidae; genus Fistularia; species Fistularia tabacaria. The sequence continues at coordinate 265,429 of CAAKHD010004154.1, read as the reverse complement.
ATTTTTTGCAAATCCGTCATGCATATCCCACTGGGACCCATTCACTCACTAGACGACAATCACTCATCCCGCCCTCGAATGCAGACATGCAAACTTGGAACTGCCCCCCCTCCCTCTTCTCTCCATGAGTGATCCGAGGGCACATGCTGTGAAAAAAACCGGCGTGTACCGAACGGGTAGAAAGAAGAAGAGGTGCAACTTACGTGAAAACGAAAAACAAAGTGGTCGATCCCACAAGGAGTGTGGCTGCTGTGGACACTGGGATGTATTTGGTGGGTTTAAATCTCTTTCCAGCGCTGGTGGGCATTCTGTAATTTCCACATTCCTCAATTATTTATTCCGGTAGGAGTCCATTGTGAGAAAAAAAATATAAAGAAAAAGAAAAAAGAGAGAGATCCAGTGTGTAACGTATAGGCCTTTCGGTGACTGCACAGGTACACGATCAGCCGGGCTCTGCCGCCGCTGGAGCCGCATAGATCCCTGCGAAAGAAAAGCAGAGGGGCGTAGAGCTGCTCTCAGAAAGCCTTGGAAATCCCACCCTCGCAATTCAGCCCACTGGTGAGGTCACTGAACCGCTTTGAAAAGGTGGAGCCTCTCTGCAAAAAAACTCCTTGAAGAGCGGCTCACCGGTGCGTGTTCATTCCGACACGGCACTGACTATTCCACTGTCTTCGCGATTCATTGCGATTTAAATATATATATATATGTATATATTTTGACAAAAAAGCCCGATGGCGTTTACGAGCATATATATATATACTCGTAAACGCCATCGAGCTTTTTGAATCTAGTTTCTCATTCTCGGTGGAGTTCCTGAAAGACACAAAATGTGATTGAAAACATGTTTGGATTTGTGTGGCGTTCGTATGTAAACAATTATCGAATGATACTGTGTGTATGGGGTTGCGTATTTTATAATGAATGAATTGACTTGAATGATATTCAAGGCTTCTTAACTTTACTACCGCGGATTACAGCGCCCTCGAGTGGTAAATTCGGCACATTTACGCGAAGCGGATTGTTTTGGCTCACTCGGGCCACCATAATGTTTGTTGGAAACTACCTAGATTAATCTTCGAGCTCTTGTTCTGGTCTGACTGTTTTCAGTTCCAACCGAACAACTTTTCGCCTTCTTCTTTCGTCTTGTGGTGATACGGATTTTATTAGTATCCCGACTCGGAATAGTCGAGAAAAAGCTGCTCCATTCACAAACAAAGGTGATTGGTTTTGTGCGAGGTGAGCGATACCGCTATTTGGCCAATTGAGCCTAGCTAATTTGTTAGCATCCCCCTGCTGTTCCAGGCAGTATGTCGTACAGAAAAACCTTCAAACTATTATGTGGATTCGCCGGAGGTACCGCCATCCTGGTTGTCGCGGCTGCCGCCGCCGACTCCCATTGCCCCTTCGGCGAGCTGTGGAAAGAAGGCTGGTGGTCGAAATTCTCAGTCCTCCAAGCTGCGCAGCCGGCGTGGACGCCCGCTACCCACACGCCGGCACCGACCGGACAGGCCTGGGACTTTAACTGGGATAAGTATGGAGCCCCGGGCGAACTTTCATTTCGTTTCCCGCCACACGATTTTGGGTCGGTCGTCACGTCGCCCCTGTCGTTGCGATTCAATAAGGGAAAAAAGTTAATTTTTGAAGTTCACCCAGTGACCGAAAAGTAGTCAAGTAATTATTCTTTTTCATAGCTATTTTTATAGCTCAGTTTGGCATAACGAGTAAGTGAACTTCCATACAAGAGACAGACAGCAAAGGATCAATCACAGTAATCCGGTTTCCCATGTCTCAAGTCAACTTTGTTGAACAAAGCCCTACCTTTTTAATCCCCTATGTCTTAACTGTGTTCAGGAGAGACCCATCAACTCTGGTTAACGGGAAGAAGAAGGAGAGTGCAGCTGAAGACCCCAGCTCCGAGCAGGACAACGGCAAACCCAAAGCCACACGCAACATCCTCCTCATTAGACACTCCCAGTACATCCTGAGCGGCCTCACCGATAAAGAGAGGGTCCTCACCCCTCTAGGTGTGCACCCACACTCTTTTTACCCCCAAAATGAGATGTCCGGAATAGGTCACCTTAACATCAGAGCTTGGCAATAGTCAGCTGCCATCTATTTATATTATGATGTTTACCTTTGCATATTTCTATTTATGGGATGTTTCCACTCCAGATATTATGATAAGTAAATATTGAAAGATGGGAGATTTATGGATACGGTGAAAGAGCAAAGGTTCGTCAGAGAGGAAAAAAAGAGTTGGAATAGATGGAGGAAGATGATTTGCTGTGGCAACTCCTTAAGCGACCAACCAAAAAGAAAGAGGGATAGAAGATATTTTAAAAGATTGTCTGTTGGACTAGTGATGGGAAACTCAATTATTTTGCCAGTCTCGAGTTTATACAAGTCACTCACCAAAGAGAATTGTGTTTTTTGAGTCACTGAGTCAGTCACCTGTTTTCTGTGAAGGGCGGCTTACCCTTAGCTATTGAGCCATTTGCTCATCAAATTACTGAGTAAGTTGTTTCCTTTGTGAGTGGGGAGGGCTTCTATGAGCACCCTGATTCTTTTTTCACCGCGCAGCAGGGAGGCAAAGTGGGACATGAGTTGAAACAAGAAACAAGAGCAGGGGTTCTTCCCAGGGGGCGAATACAGTGATTAACCCGATATATTTCACAAATGCAGTTAGAATAGCACCCATTCAATAGTGACATGTTTTCTTGTCTCGCAGGGACGAGTTTGTGAATGAGTTGATAGAGATGAAAAATCATGACTCAGGAGTCAGGAAAATGATTTGAGATTTGAACAATTTGTTTGTAACTGGCACATTTCCATTCTGGATACCAGTATATTCTTTTTTTGTTATCATATTCTCCAGCCTGCAGTTCTTTAAGGAAGAAATGTAGTTGGATTTGAGGTTATCTTCCTAAATATACTGATATTTGCTTTTGTAATTTCGACACTATTTATAGGATTCTAACGCCGCAAATGTGTGCTGTATCATTCAGGTCGAGAGCAGGCTGAGTTTACAGGCCAGCGATTGGCGTTGTTGGGACTGAAGTATGATGTTCTGGTCCACTCCAGCATGACAAGGGCCACAGAGACAGCAGGCATCATCAGCAAATACCTTCCAGGTAGGGGAGAAACATCATGAATGTCTTCTTTTAAACACCTTTAGATATGCCACTCTGTATTTGCCATAGTAGCCTAAATACAAAATACTCTATACTACTAACTAAGGCTCTAAACCAAATACACCACTGACCACCAGCATGCTGCCACCTACTTTATAGGCATGTGCACTACAGAAGACACTGGTAAAGCTTGAAACAATAGGACAAAAAAAAGAAACATGTTTCAATGTGATGTTTTTTTTTTTACAGGGAATTCTTTCTGTTCAGCCCATACACGGATGGATTGCTACCTATTTGTCTAAAAAACAACTGCCTGCTACAACAAAAATAAACATGAGTAAAGCAGTATGAGTAGAGCCGTGCAACAAAGATGCACATGAGAAGTAAAGCAGTGAGCTGAGAATCCCCAAATACTGTAAACAGTGTCATTTCCTGGTTCAAAAGCAATCTTTTGGTTTATGTCAGTACACAAGTTGTAAATAGATGTAGACTTGGAAAAGGAATATTTGCATTTCAAATCCTGTTTATTTTTGATGATTTGTTTTTAGACAATCTGACTTCTATCAGTGAAGTCAAAGCTTCTGTAGCCTTACAAACCATCACAGCTGCACCTTATTTCCCCAACACTAAATGCCCCATGAATTCAGGAGTGGAGCTGGTGAGCTGTGATTTGCTGAGAGAGGGCGCACCCATCGAGCCGGTTCCACCTGTCACACACTGGAAGCCTGATGCTGTGGTGAGAAGCTGCCCGTCCACTCCACACCCCAGAATGAACTTCCTCTTGTATTTGCATCTTCTTGTATTCAGCTTGGTGGCCCTCTGCTCACACGTGTTCATGCCTATGTCCTGTCGAGTACTTGTTTGAGCTCCGTGCATCCGCCTGCCTGGTCATCAGTGCACTGCCACAGGAATGGAACACCGCAAGAGTCCAGGCCCAAAATGCAACAATTTTCAGCAGCTCACAATGTCTCCATCATGTGTAGATTATTTCATAATACCTAAACTATGATAATTTACGACTCAAAACATGGACTTTAAATGTTGAGTTTCTTTTTCCCTCCATTGCCCAGACCATAGAACAATTATGCGTTGTACAACTAAATTGGAAGCAAGTGGACTCTGTATCACTGTGTAATAATGCCAATCTACAAAAAAAATAGATCAGCTTGCCACTCGGTCTTGGACATAAGCTGATCTTTCGAGTGATTATCCATATTCTAGACTGAATAATGGCAGTCTTCAGTCCAATGTGTTTTGACATACTCAGGGTGAAGCAGCTGTAACATTTTTGTCACTGTTGGCTGCATTTTGGAGGGGAACTCTTCACACATTCCCGGCAGTGCACGTCAGCGTTATGTATTGACATACAGACACAACCCCCATGTCTGTCAAGCTGGCTTTCAACCTCTCTACCGTCCTCCAGCAGTACCATGAAGACGGAGCTCGCATAGAAGCAGCCTTCCGCCGCTACATCCACCGGGCCGACCCCAAGCAGAAGGAGGACAGCTACGAGATCATCGTCTGTCATGCCAATGTCATCCGTTATTTTGTCTGCAGGTTTGTGTCCCCAGCTGGTTGTGTTTCAGCTTCTTGTGCTTACCATTGTTCAAAGTTATGCTATAATAAGTTGTATAATAGTTTCCAATTACACTGTTTTGATATTTTGTTCTTGGTTTGTGTTGCCCTGGGCTTGACAAGAACCTGATATATACAATTAGTTGTGATATCACTTCTTAAGCTTTTCTTTTAGGATCAATACAATAATTTGTGAGTCATTGAAGCCTACATTTGATTATTATTTAGACTGAAAGTCAGCTGCAGAAAATTAGAATAAAAAAGTTCTCTAGTTACAGATATACCGGTGTGTGTGTGTGTGTGTGTGTGTGTGTGTGTGTGTGTGTGTGTGTGTGTGTGTGTATGTATGTGTGTATGTATATGTATATATATGTGTGTGTGTGTATGTGTATGTATATGTATATATACACACATATATATATATAT
>CAAKHD010004154.1:237612-260277 GCA_901007705.1 Fistularia tabacaria | reverse complement strand
CTCCGCACAGATTTTTACTCCCCCCCACAATAAAAAAAAAATTTAACCCCTCTCTAAAAAAGAGTTTGTGTTTGTCGAGGCGGAGTCTGTGAATTTATAGATATATATGTGTGTGTGTGTGTGTGTGTGTGTGTGTGTGTGTGTGTGTGTGTGTGTGTGTGTGTGTGTGTGTGTGTGTGTGTGTGTGTGTGTGTGTGTGTGTGTGTGTGTGTGTGAGAGAGAGTGTGTGTACACACATATATGTATCCATATATATATATATATATGTGTGTGTGTGTGTGTATGTATATATATACATACACACATATGTGTGTATGTATATATACATATATATACATACATACATACATACATACATACATATATATTTTATCACTATATGGCCCAAAAGTATTAACTCACCTGCCTTGACTCGCATATTAACTTAAGTGACATCCCATTTCCAATCCATAGGGTTCAATATTATGTCGGTCCACCCTTTGCAGCTATAACAGCTTCATCTCTTCAGGGAAGGCTATCCACAAGGTTCAGGAGTGTGTTTGTGGGAATTTTTTACCCTTCTTCCTGAAGCGCATTTGTGAGGTCACACACAGGTTGGATGAGAAGGCCTGGCTCTCAATCTCCGCTCTAATTCATCCCAAAGGTGTTCCATCGGGTTGAGGTTAGGACTCTGCGCAGGCCTGTCAAGTTCATCCACACCAGACTTTGTCACCCATGTCTTTATGGACCTTGCTTTGTGCACTGGTGCACAGTCATGTTGGAAAAGGAAGGGTCCAGCTCCAAACTGTTCCCACAAAGTTGGGAGCATGGAATTGTCCAAAATGTTTTGGTATGCAGAAGCTTTCAGAGTTCCTTTCACTGGAACTAAGGGGCCAAGCCCAGCTCCTGAAAAACAACCCCACACCATAATCCCCCCTTCACCAAACTTGGCACAATGCAGTCAGACAAGTACCGTTCTCCTGGCAACCGCCAAACCCAGACTTGTCCATCAGATTTCCAGATGGAGAAGCACGATTCGTCATTCCAGAGAACACGTCTCCACTGCTCAAGAGTCCAATGGCCTGGCGTGCATTACACCACTGCATCTGACGCTTTGCACTGCACTTGGTGATGTGTGGCTTGGATGCAGCTGCTCGGCCATGGAAACCCATTCTATAAAGCTCTCTGCACACTTTTTGAGCCAATCTTAAGGCCACATGAAGTTTGGAGGTCTGTAGTAATTGACTGTGGAAAGTTGGTGACCTCTTCGCACTATGCGCCTCAGCATCCGCTGACCCCACTCCGTCAGTTTATGTGGCCTACCACTTTGTGGCTGAGTTGCTGTCATTCCCAAACACTTCCATGTTCTTAGAATACAGCTGAAAGTTGACTAGAATATTTGGGAGTGTGGAAATTTCACAACCGGATTTGTTGCACAGGTGGCATCCTATTACAGTTGCACGTTGGAATTCAATGAGCTCCTGAGAGCGACCCATTCTTTCACAAATGTTTGTTAAAATAGTCTGCATGCTTAGGTGCTTGATTGTATACACATGTGGCCATGGAAGTGATTGGAACACCTGATTCCAAATATTTGGATGGGGGAGCGAATATTTTTGGCCATATAGTGTATATCCATCCATCCATCCATCTTCCACAGCTTATCTGAAGTCGGGTCACTGGGGCAGCAGCCGGAGCAGAGAGGCCCAGACCTCCTTCTCCCCAGCCACATGGTCCAGCTCTTCTGGGGGGACCCCAAGGTGCTCCCAGGCCAGCCTGGAGACATAGTCTCTCCAGCGTGTCCTGGGTCTTCCCCGTGGCCTCCTCCCAGATGGACACGCACAGAATACCTCCCCTGGGAGGCATCCAGGAGGCATCCTGACCAGATGCCCGAGCCACCTCATCTGACTCCTCTATGCGGAGGAGCAGCAACTCTATTCTGAGCTCCTCCCGGACGGCTGAACTACTCCCCTTATCTCTAAGGGAGAGTCCAGCCATCCTGCATCGGAAACTCATTTTGGCTGCTTGTATCTGCAATTTTGTTCTTTCGGTCATGACCCACAGCTTGTGACCATAGGTGAAGGCAGGAATGTAGATCGACAGGTGAATTGAGAGCTTCCCGCTTCACCATGACGGACCAGTACAGTCAATTGTGTTTTATTTTTACATATATATGTATATGTATATATATTTATATGATATATTTTTATAATTATTTATCATGGACCCTTCCCTAATGTCAGGTGGAGCAGCATTATCTCAACTTACAGTTGAAAAAAATCTCCACAGAACAGTATCAGAGTAAGATGATACTGGATTGGTTGTAGTACTGATGTCAAATGTCAGCAATAACATGAACAGCCGCTCCTTCGTTTTGTCTTAGGGCTCTGCAATTTCCTCCGGAGGGCTGGTTACGGATGGGCTTGAACAACGGCAGCATCACTTGGCTCACCATCCGCCCAAGTGGCAGGGTGGCTCTCAGAACTTTGGGTGATGCAGGCTTCATGCCCCCAGACAAACTTACTCGCACCTGATTGTCCATGGAACTCGGCACGCTTCTTGGACTTGGGTTAGAGGGCCACTTGGCTCCGCAGGTCAGTCACAGGGTCATTATCTCCTCAAGTGTCTTGGAAATTTCTTCTGAAGTTCTAATTTTTACAATCTTAAGTACCGTTTGAGAGACTACAGTGGCACTGTTGTTGACATCTATGCCATAGAACACCAGCAGAAGTGACTAACAACTGCTTAGCAACTCCTGTGGAATGTACCTGAGTATTTTTACAGAAGTGACTGATTTTTAAACCCCCCCAAAACTTGTATTTGTCAAGGTGTTGTAAAATGCAGTGTCATTGATGTGAGGATCGTGTGTTCAGTGCTGCAGTCAAAGAAACAAAAGTTACAAAATCCACTTTGTCTCATTTTGTGGTTTACTGGCTTTGCATCCGCTGAAACAACACAAACCATCTCAGACACATTGGCAGTGAAGGAGGGGAGATGTTTATTGATTAGTTGAAAGGACGTGAGGTCTAGACTTACAGAAAGAATTCACAATGAAAGTCAATTTAGAATAAAGCACAGAATGCTAAAAGCACAAGAAGCATGTCTTAAGTCTTTTAGGTGTGTTTTTGCAAAGTTCAAAATTCATAAACATTCAGATTTAGTTCACCTGAGAGCACAGGGATGACAGTACAATCTTATCCACCAAGTGGTTTGTGCTCTCCAATAAAGGTTTAGTTCACAAAAAGAAAAAAATACATTCAGAACATTTGTGTCTCTTTGATTAAGTGGCAATCTGAATTTTTTTAAATGACTGGCTTCTTTTGTCCTACACAGCAGTGACGTTATCCTGTAGTTGTAAGTAAATGGAACATCCCACCATGATGAATTTAGGGACAGTTTGAAAAGTCGAAGATCATTGAACACATGGATCAACGCTGCTATAAACACGATTGTTTCAAACAATTGTTCAATTGTGTTCCTGTCAATCTCACTGGGAGTCAACATCAGACGCTGCTGCTTTCAAATATGTTCTCAGTAAATATAAGGCAGTTTTACTGACCATGATAGCATTATTAAAATATACCTGTCGCTGGTACATTTATCTTACTGCCCCATATTGGTTAGAGGTTGCCTAGTATTACTTCAGGGATTAACTAAAACAAGAAACATTTTTACACTATACAAACGTGTGTTATCATTCGTACACTATGGAGGATGCCTTTGACTGAAATATATATATTGAAAAGATTGCACTAAGGCCGCTGGTAGTGGTAGAAAGTAAAAGTCAAGACATGTCCAGGAACCACCGAGAACAGATGGAAAATGTATCCATTTATTGAAGAACATAGCATGGAAGATCTCAGTCTTATCAGTTTTTCCCATGTTTGCTGTTGCTATGTGAGAGTAATGCAGCCAGATGTTTCATATGTGAGCTAGAGTGTGTGTCCAAACTGACAGAACTGGTCCATCAATTCAGAAAATTAAGGCAATTCCTGAACTGAAGAAAACATAGGAAATGGCAGTCGGTTTAACACCATTAATAAAAACATTACGTTTTGTGCTACTGACCAACTTACAAAAAATAAATTTTAAAATATTGACATTTTTTTTTCCCTTGAAGAACACCTTAGTGACAGAGTCCTGCTGAGGATTCCACACTAGAGTTGTAGTGACCAACTAACTTTGGGGAGTTCGGCTTGAATTGACAATATCCAAAAAGTCGACTCAGGTGATAATACAGGTGTCTTATACTTGCCATGAATAATATAATCGTTAGTCCAACACCCATACAGTACATGTATCACTGAGGTTTCTTTTTACCTTTTTAAAGTCTCGAGTGTCACAACCTGTCATGATGGGAATTCCAGTATTACATAGGAGTAGTACAATACATCTTTAATACAAATCTTCCACACACTTGTGCATATTTCAGTTAGGTATGTGGTTTTCTGAGCTCTGGTGTGGCCATCTTGGTGCAGCTGGGTAAGGGGTGAGGTTATGGCCGCTATGGTCAGGAAACGGGGAGGTGTGGGCAGTTAGACTGATGGCTCATTCAAGTGCTTGAGGCGAATGCGCTGGATATAGCTAGCATTGGCAGGGCTGTAACGGCTTGGGCTGAAGTCCGGCGAGGCGGCAGGCCGAGCAGTACTGAAGCGACCCGAGGGAGACACGCAGCTAATTGGGGAGCCAGGGGTCAGATGTTGCATCCTGAGGTGTGGTCTTACCACTGCAGGGCTTGGCCAGCTGAACAAACAAAAAAACAAACACACACACACACCAGTTGTGCGTTACATTTAAGAGCACAAATTCAACAATCTATAAATTAACCATTGGAGGAAACCATTATTACCCCTTGCTGATTATTCATGCAAATTATTGAAATTATATATTCAGTCAAAGGTTATTCCCTTGTCTGCTCAAGTCTTATGTAGGCTTTTCAAATTCTTCTAATCAATCCCTAAGCAGAGACTGTGATATATATCAATCATCGGATGATTTGGCTATATGACATTAAGTGCCAGAATACTTAATACATCGAAATTTGTGGGTTTAAAGTTCTAAAAATCTATTAAGCAGTCGATGTTTGTTTGTTTTGTTCCTTATTATATATTGAACATCAGTACTGAGCCTAAAATGAATTGATAGTATCGAAAGTCAAAGAACTCTGCAAGTATACTAATTAGATATTTCATAATTTACTGGCATTGACATTTAATTGTCTTTATAGACTGACTTCCAACATGCATTTCTACTGAACTGGCTGCTCCAGATGTCAAATTAAGATCAGAAGGACACATTCCTAATTTTTAATTTCTGTCCAAATTAGAGGGCACAGGGGGTAGCGTTAGCGTCAGAGAAAGGATACAGCATCTGTAAATAAAACAGTACAACTGCATCATACACTGTATATGTATACTATAAAATCTAACATTGGTTCTGGCATTAAATTGAAGACACAATGAATCTTACCCCTGCATCTCCAAGGCAGAGTAGGACTTCATTGTGCTCTTCCATTTAGAAATGCTGGGATGCTTTTGTGGGTCAACCTCTACACCCTCCAGTGCAGACAGGACCTCTCTGTCCAACTTGGTGGGTGAATCCCTGTGGATATATGAAAATCTTAGCTGGGAATTCTGACTCACACGTTGAAAGTTAGGAGTACATATTCAAAGCAACACAAGAAATGACACATGGAAATCCTAACAACATACTTTCCCATAATCAAATTAATTCATAGGAATTCCAAGGAACACAACTCTCGGGAATTGTGTTCCTTGGGTTGTTTCTACTTTTAACTTTCGTGCTTATTACAAAAGAACAAGTGAAAAATAAAATATATACATCTAGGGTGCCATTATCAGATATCTGTTCTTAGGCAGACACCACTGTGTTCCAAAAATGTCAAAAAAGTTGAATTATTTTTCTCAATATCAGTTTCAAATGATTCATAGTGGAAAGCTTGTCCAGGGCATTTCTGAAATACATAAGTATAATCCGCATCTATGATCCCGTTGTACACTGTTAGAAAGTGTTATTTAAGACTCACCCCTCGATGAAAAGTCTTTTTCTATTGTGTGTTGGGGTTCTGGGTAAAAACTCATGGGAGTTATCTAAGGACTTGTAGGAAGATCCGGAAGATCCTGAGCTGCTCAGGTCCCTCCCCCCATGGTCCCATGATTTGGACCTAGCACAGAAGTTGCGGGCCCCTGATATTGACCCCCTAGTCCTTCCTAGCATCTCCAGGGTCTCCTCGGCATCGAAATACTCCTCTGAGCTGCCACTGCTGTGCCTCTCCTCCGTCTCCCCTCCCCCTGTTCTCCAGCTCGGCACCTCCACACTCTCACCATCCTGGCCGTTTTGACCAAAAGAGATGCGGTTCAGGCTAGAGGTCAAGTCTGTGGTCGAGGTGGAGATGTAAGAGTCACGGACATCCCTGTGGCGGCCCCCACTGCTGCTCCGCCTCTCCCTGCAGCTTGTGGGGCTGTCCAGCCGCTCCTGCAATGACATGTGCTCAAACTCCACCATGAGGTTAGAAATGGGTGACAGCAGGAAGGAGGTGGAGGGGGAGGATCGGGGAGACACCTTGTCTCCATTGTGAGTCCTGTCTCTTGAGGAGCACACCCCGTTTTTACAGACAACACCCGGTGACAGGAGGCCATCATCGCAGCAGCACAGCAGGTCCTGCTCTGCTGCCATCTCAATCAGGTCGGCCCCACGGTGGTGTAGTGCAATCGGCAGGATGTGGGACTCGTGACCGCCAACTGCCCCCTTCAGACTGTCCTTGGACGCAGCAGAGGAGGTGATGCTGGTGAGCGCTGCGTTCTGCCTGTTCTTCATCTCCTCCAGGCTAATGTCATCCCCCTCATCCAGGAAGGCACCAACTGAGATGGAGTTGCAGAACTTTTTGGGCTTGCCTGCAACCAGAACAAATGACGAATAAGTGGTTATTAGTTGTAATGTTTTTTTTTCCAAAAGGGAGATTTGTTACAAAAGTCATTCAGAACCATAAAAAGAACAATTGGGATTTTATAGTAGATCCCAATACTGAGGGTAAGGTTTTTCCACCAGAGCTACCTGGAGACGGGGTTCTGAATCTGTTGCTGGTTTCATTTTCTCCAGCCTCTTCATGAGCCCGTGAGCTGAAGTCTCTCTTGCTCAAATATTCCTCTAGTTTTCTGAGACCCTCAGAAGAGCAAATATCTACAAAACTGTCAAGAAAGTCCCAGTATTCAGCCCACGGGTGTCCCATTTCATGAGCCAGGTCTCTGCAGACAGAACATGATTCAGCATTTAAGATTAATGCCATACAACAAAAATACCAAATTGACATTGCAACAGTGTGCACCTTCCTTCTGAGCACAAGAGATAGTAAACATATTAATTTGAAGAGGTTACAAATCTGGGCTAACCTGCCAACTCTCTCTGCCCCACGATCAGGATCAGATTTAAGGATGTGATGGAAATACTCTGCTCGATTTCTGGGTGGCGTCTTCCAGCAGCGACGGAAGTCATCAGCCTACAGTAGAATACCAAATTCTCTAATCACTTTGTGTTTTGAATAGTCCACAAGGTTAAAGTGTTACTCTTAAAAATATACTGAGAGGAGACTGTGAGAGATGAGCTTGAAGTTAATCAGGTGATGAACTTGCTTTGGAAGGACTCAGTGGTCCAGCAAAGGCTGTAACCGTCATCACCGGATCCATGGGGCTTCTAGTTTGCTGCTGGTTAAGTGGGAGACTCTCTGAGGCTTCAGGTGACCATGTTGTCCCGATGATGGGCTGAGAGGTATTATCCGCTGCCCTCAGCAATGGGATATAGCAACGGTCTGTCAAACAAACAGCCAATAATTTAAATATTTATATCAACATAACCTTCAGACAAAAAAAAAAAAAAAATTGTGTGAGTATACACTTGGGAATAGAAGAAACTGACTGTATGAACAAGTGCAACACTGGTAAGCGCAATATGTGCTCCCTAAAACCACTGGGAGAATACGACTTGAGGCGTGAGAGAAGAAGGCAAGCCAGGAGTTTCTCACTTTAGCAAAATAGATTCTCTGGTAGTTAAGTTTCACTTTAAGACGCTTCCATCAAAATATATTTTTTTCTTTAAACTCAATGTGTACTTTTGATAAATGCAAAATTGTGAACTATTTTTTGAGATAGTGCAGCTAAATTCAGGTCTGGTACAGATCCTAATTTAAAAAAAAAAAAATAATCACATCATATTCATGACTGAAAAATGCACAGGGGGCTGGTTTTAATGGAACAGCTTTTTGAGTGTAAACAAATCAAGTATTAGCAGTGAGGCCGGGCATATCTACAACTATCAGGTTTAACAATGGGTTCCTATTTATCAAAGCCTAACCATGTTAATGTAATCTAAATCCAATCGTACTTTAAGGGAGGATGAAAATTTTATGTTTTGAAAACATTCTTTGATCTCACCCTCCAAGTAGTCAATTATCCTTTTTCTCACTTCTTCGGTTTTATTTTTTCTGCTACAAATAAGCTGTGGAAAAAAGAAAAAAAGAGAAGTGATGGCACACACAGCTGATACAATATGAATGCTGCTGGATAAGCTGGGAAAAGAATTTGCTTATGCTGATCTAAGTTTAGCCTTCAGTGTGTAGTGAATGTTTGTGGCCAAGAGATATAAAAAGCAAGCAACAAGGTCACCACTGCAAAACCATAGCAGGTAAAAGTCTCCATCAACATCTATATGTGGGGGATACAGTTCAGCACAGACAAATATTTCTCGGGGTAGTTTGTGTTGATAAACACAGAATTGACTGATAATTAAACTTACATCACAAGGCTTCTGGCCATCCTTGTTCTTGCAGTTCTTATCAATACCAGGGTGTGAACACAGGACATTGACCACCTCTGGACAGCCAAACTTGCAGGCGAAATGGAGTGGTGTTTCAAAGCCCTGGAACATACAGGCACTGTGAGCAAAAAACATAAACACTGTCTAAGGAATAACATGTCAAATAAACAGGCCTGGTTCAGTTGAACGTTTCACTCAAACATAACCATTTGAATATTGCCATTATAACCCCCCCGTGAACGGAGAAGAATAGAGTTTTCCATGATACTTGTGAAACCTTTGTCAGTACTGGACCACAACTTAAGCGTTACAAAAAACATTTACAATTTTGGTATCAGTTCGTGAATAGATTATGCTTGTCTCAACAATATTCTTTCATTTCTCTAAAAGAGAAGACAAGATAAAAATTGAGAAAAGATAAAAGATAAAAATTTCAGAAAAGACTGAAAGGTGGTGAAAATGTGAAACAATATTCTCTAAAGCCAAACAGATGTTGATAAATGTTTACAAGAGAGTTATTTTACTTTCATCAGAGGGTACAGAGTCAAGAAAATATTCACTATTGATGGCATAAAGCCGTTGTTTGTTTTTCCTTAAACATAATTGCAGCAGAATATTCAAAAAAGTTGAATGTTATTTTAACAGTTGACAACTAAAGGATTAAGCACAGTAGCTCTATATTACTTACAGCCTTATCTGGAGTGTTGAGGTAAAGATCAACAATGTATCGGATGCGTTTCTGCAGCATCCCTTCCTGGTCGTATGGGTACATGAGGCGCATGAATTCTGGGTCCTCCAGAGTGTCCAGCAGCAGCTGGGTGATTCCTGCCTGGTTCTCCTTGGCCGCCACATGCATTACATTATACCGGCAGCCCTCCTGGATTTGTGAAAGACCAGAACAGCAGCACCAATCAGGGTGTAGTCTTATCAAATTCAATGCCAGCAGGGAGAGATGCGTCAAGTTATCACCCAATCTTTATTTTATTTTTTTCCAAAGAATTACTGCCTCTTAATTCTGGCGAAAGCAAATCCCCACGGTGTGCGTTTGTGTTCACTAACCAAAAGGAGAAAACTGATGAAGTTGACGAACAAAAGACATAACTTGAAAATAAATGAATCAAGGAATAATAATACAGAAACACACACACGCATATAATTTGAGCTGTGCAGTTGCCTTATCCATCCAAACATTTGCAACATCATATCATTTGCTTTCAAAAAATGATGTATGACTCTGATGGAGTGAGTTTCAAGCATGGATACAGCTCCCAGAGCTTACCAAACTTCAATTCATAGTCTTGTAAAATGTAATGTGAAAAAAACAAACAAAAAAAAAAACAACCCACATTTGCAAGCGGATCATTTATTTATTAGAATCTTTTCAGCGCCACACCCAACCGTGGGCTCTGCAAAGGCTGCTCCATGTCAATGTCAAAAAGACATTTATATACCCACCACTGCCAACGTATCAAGTTAATATCTATTAATAGCAAAGTGTTTGCACAGTAGGAGAAAGTACAACAGGCCTGCAACAAGCTCAAATGGTGCTAAATGTCAATTTCCCTTTAAGTGCTTTTATGGAGTCTGAAATATTTAAAAATATGACAAAAAAAAAAATAAAAAGAAGTATCACCTGTACAATAGTGGGGTTATCTCCTGAGCCAATGAGATAGCGTGGGTTGTTCAAAACCAGATCGCGGAATGCTGCTTCATCTCCCTTCTCCACCGCTTTCCTCAATTTTCCCGTCAGGTCCTGGGTGCGTGGGCTTTTGAAACTGTTAGCTCGCTCTCGGTTAATGGTGTCCACATCCATGTTTTCTGGTGACGAGAGAGAGGGAAGAGAATCAAGGGTAGGTGCTACTCTCAAAAACTGCAAATGTTGTTCCGCAGCTGGTGTGTGTTCCTGGGATGTAGAGTGTACTTTCCCCGTTTCTTTTATCTTTGCTAACTGACTTTGACAAGACTTGGAAAAAGGACATGACATTCACAATTTTTCAAAGTTACAGTGATCAATGACCAAGCATCAGAATAACATACAAAAAGCCTATGAGAACGAGGGGCTGAAATAGTTTCTCAAAGTCGGCATTTACCCTTGGTTTTGGATAAATTGTGTATAATTAAGATTCAAACTAATTTGTTCCCATAAGGTGTCGAATTATATGGTAGATTACAGCATTTGGTTGCCATGTATTTTACATGTGAAACGACAATAAAGTTAAATGTAATCTAATTATTGATAAAAATATTGATTAAAAAAAAGCTTTTAAAAGATATCTAAATAGAAAACTTCACAGAAATGTGTTGATCTGTTTTTAATTTTCCAGGGCAAAAACGTTATGTTCATTGATCTTCCACAACATAGAAGTCTAAAATGTTATAAATATAATACCGGAGACAAAAAATGTTTAGACAGAATTTGTAAGACATGGATTCATTTGTATCATTTCCCCTGTCACCCTCTTCTGCTGGTTGAAACATGACTGTATGTCATCTCAACCAGTAGCTATTTTCAAGAAAATAATCAGCCAAAATTAAAATTCAGACATTATCTATTGGCCCCCATGTCTATTAAAGCTTGGATGAAGCTATTGCAGTCCACAAAACATCTTTTTTTTTTTCCAAACAATGACAGGAACAGTAACCAGCTTAAGCATAATAAAACAACTGATATCTGTTATAACAGAGTACAAAAACTCTGCATACAGTTGCTGCATTTGAACAGGAAGTAACTGGTCAGTTGTTTGGGAGGAGGCTTTCTTTGACACAAACATGGTCATCATCTTACCTTTACTCATAATTAGTCCTGGTTTGACAGGGGACACGCAAGGCATTGATTTGTTGGGAGAAGGGAAGTAGTCGCAGATCCCTTTAGCAAACTTCTCTGCATCCTCACGGTTGGTAAAGGGTTTAAATCGGGCTCCCTTCATCAATTTCACAGCCTGGAGAGCATCTTTCTTATCTGTGTACACATGGAGTCTCTCTACACACAAAAAACTAATAATCAGCATATTTTTCCTCCAACTTCAAATTTTCTACAAGAAAAGAAAATCAATTTCAGCGTAGTCAACCTGAAATGTCAAATCTTGATGAGCTCCACAACTTAAGCAGTTGCAACAAGAGCCTGGCCTGACAGATTACCATTAATAGCATTAATCCTAGAAGTACCACAAGATGAATTTCGATCAATATTCCATTCCAGAGAGGTCAAGTCCAAAGAAATCGAGTGCAAATGCTTTCAACCACTTAACAAATGTAGATGTCAGACTAGAAAAGCACGAAAGAAATACTGCCATACCAATAGAGATAATGGACAACATAGTACACATGATGAATTAACAAGCAAACAGGATCATCTCTTCAGGGCGACTTTTAATCATCATTTGGAAAGAGAGGGATTATTATAATTTGATTTTATACGTATTGAGTATTTTGGCTATATGTATTGTGATCAAGAACTTTCACCAGCTGGATTGTTCGCTATGATCTTAGAGTATCCAAAAGTGAACAGAAGGTTTAAAAGATTTTTCTATCAACATGGTGATGCAATTAAGAATGGAAAAAGGTGTAGAAAGTAATTATCTCCTCAAAGCAATTAGCTTAATTTCTTACCACTTCGAGACAAGGCATCCTCCCACATTGGACACACTCCATAATAGAAGGTCGGAGACATTTGTGCAGATTTAGGAGTTTCCACTTTCAACTGAGAGTTGCTGCTTTCCTCAGAGCTTTGTGAGCTCTTCACTGAAAACTCTTCTTCCTCTGGTGGGTTAAGACCCACACCGTAGCCAAAGTCCAGCTCTTCTGTTCCATCCTTGTTGTGGCTACAGCTTGTTGCTGTGGTGGAACACAACATGGGTTTGGCATGGTCAACAACAGGGGCCACAGTCTCTGAGACACCTTCAGATGAGCTGTTGTCCGCGTCAGTGGAACTACTTTCTGGTCTGGCGAGCACTCTGGCCAGTTTCCTCTCAAAGATGGCTCGAGTGGTAGTTGTGATAGGGCCACACTTCAGGCCTGCTTGCACAAACTCCTGACGCAGCTGATCATCACTCAGCCCCATCAACCTGTTCAAAACCGCCTCCATTCTTCAGCTGCCTAAAACATAATGGACAATGCTTTATCACTCACATCAAGCGACTGTTTCGACACTAAATAGTGTGAAACAACAGTACAGGAAATGGACATCTAAAAGTTGTGTATATTCAACAAAACATCTGTTATTAAAGAATATACAAAACAAGCTGGCGTGCAATTTTTCTCTTAATAGTGTTCCAAATGCAATAAATTTATACCATCAGTGTGCAGTGATTTTTCTCTTTGAATATCAAGATACACATTAGAGCAATGAATCAAAGTCAGCTTACTTAATTTCTTCTTTAATAAATGCTAAGTAGGATTTGGAATGACTGATCCATCATTAAGGCTAGTGTTGCACTAAATTTGGCAGTAATATCACTTAACAACTTCAGAGAACTGTGTATATTTTTCTGTGAGAACGTCAGAAAAACAAAGGGATTTCTTCAACATGAAATACTGTTGACCTTTAATCGAGAACGGTCCTCATAAAAGTTGCAAAAATCTGTCACATAGCTTGTAGTCTTTGTTTGAAGTCTTTGGCAAATATCAGTCCTCCAAAGCGCACGATTGTCTAGATATTATCCGATATAATAATGCATTTAAACTATAGCAATGCTAGCTAGCTTGCTAACAAAGTGAGGTTTAGCAGGAGTGTGCTTAGCAAGGATAGCATGTGAGAAAACGTCTTGGCCGACAAGCTGGAGTAATAAGAGTAGAACGCGCAAATACTACCGGGATAGGAAATATTCGAAAGGATCGGAAAATCTTACGCGGTTAAATCGCATGCTGTCACGCCCAAACATGTCATACGAGGAGGATATTCAGTGTGCAACGTAACACATTCGATACGTTTTCGGGGAAATCATGCTGATAAAAATCGCAGTATGGGTGATGACATTCCGTAACAAGGTTGTACTTACACTCATCACGTGACATGTTATTGCATTATATGTTGAGATTTGAGAAGTCGGTGTTACTTTTGCACAGATAAAGTGTTGGATAGACACAAAGCTGGAGATAGTCTGGAATAGTCTCATTGTTTACAACAGACTCTGCGCATGCTCCGTTTTAAGGGCGGGCGCTTGCTGAGTTTAAGACCGGTAGGATTTTTCTTAACATCCACTTGAAGGTAACGGGAAGTGGTGACAGTGAGTAGAAATATTTACAAATTTTGAAGACTGCTTCACAAGAGGAAATCATTTCCGGGACACATAGCTTTGTTGCAGTGTTGCATATGTGAAAGTGATGAATGTTATGTTAACATTTGTAGAGTTGTACACCCAATAAAAATACATTTAGGATTCGCCCCACAAAATATTATGAACGTAAACAAATGTGATTTCGTTTGGCAAGGAATAATTTGCAAGAGGTATCGCCGAGATCAAGCTGCGTTCAAGACTTCCAATTTAATAAAACGGTGATACGGAATAAATAACATTTGCCTATTTGAACTAAAACGTCACTGGTCTTTAATATGCAGAACCAAGAGCTCTAAATTAAAATTATTTTCTTAACAGACTGGTGGTAATTTAAAGACTAGGATTTGAACGGTAAAATTAATTACTATTTTTCCGTACTTTTCCGGAGAAATGAATGCGTCATCACGCTGTCCACTAGCAGGCGTGCCTAGTCCATGGAAGCTATAAACGAGAAATCCTCCGTTAGTGTTTTGGATCGAATTATTCTGTTTACGAAACGAGGGGTTACAGTGACTTCGTAGAATCGTAGACGACAGAGCCTAGGCAATAAATGATTCATGTCGGCACAAAACCCATCGATCCGGGCAAACTTGGAACAGGCACCTAGCGTTAGCGTTAACTGATGTATCCGGCAAGAGCAACACATGACGACACGAAAACCGTGGAAACGACCAGTTGCCATGATTAACAGTTACTCGAAGTCACAATTCATTGAAAACAAATAATAAAATAACGTTTTAAACATTCACAGTCGATGTAAACAAGAAAAAAATGTGTTTGACAGGTATGCTAACGTTAGCCGTTTAGCAATGTGAAAAGCTCTTGTCACCCATAAGTAAATACATGCACCTGAAGCGACTTATTTTCTCGAACTTTCTAAGATAATACTTAAAACCAATGCGATGCAGCAGGTTCAGTAATAACAAGAAATGTGCCATGCCCACCTCCTCCCCTCTCCCCTGCTACAGTTGCTAGGTGTCTTCGCACCGCGATGGTTTTCAAAAATGCAGAGATCAAGGACCCGTTTTCGTCTAACATTGTGCCTGAACAAAATAACAGTTTCGGCATGTTGATTCAGAGTACATCTTGCAAATAATAAGAAACAGTGCCAGATGAATAGTGCAATTTTATGATAAGTACAATAATATTTCCCAACACATTGTTTAACATAGCAAGTAGTCAGTTCTAATCTTTCAGGGAAAAAAAAAAGCAGATACACCAATGTTTATTGATTGAGCGCAGGTCCCCAGCAAATGTCACTACAGAATACCCGACGTTACAAGAAAATGTTCTTTGGAGTCCAAAAGAGGTCTTCATGACACAGTGGAAAATTATCCGTTGAATTTACTATTGGAACTGTCGCATCGGAATATTCACTGTCTCTTTGGAAATCCATAAGCACTGAATGGTTTTTAAACGAATGTAACAATGAGCACCGACCGGTGCGAAGTGAAGACGCGTCTACACATGCTGTACCAGAATAGCAGGCACCTTCTGCTTGTATTTTAAGTTTTTACTTTATATCTTGGATTGTACCTTATTTATGCTATTTAAGTAGGATGAACTTACAATAATACAAAAAGACTATATATTAAACTCTGGAATTAATTAACTTATTCCGGTAACCATTTAACACCAATAGTTTTGACATTTGATTCAGGGGTAGTATATTCCTTTTTTTCCTAAAAATTTGTATCAAACATAACATAAAAATGACAATTGTACCTGCTGTTACAAATAGTAACAATTTTGCTTCAGTCTTACAATTTGCTCTCTCCCTCTCTTTTGACCTTTGTTCAAGTGTCAGTTTATACAGCAAACTAAGTGTATATGGATTTACAAACACATATTTTGCACACACCCTCAGCAGAATTATGCTCATTCAAAACCAGTCAGTTCTTTACATCATTTTAAAGATTGCTTAAGGCTTTTTTTCTTTTTCTTTTTTTTTTTGCATACAACTTACTGCAGTCCATGCTAGACAAAACATCTTCATACGTAACTGTTTTAGAGTTTGAGAACCCAAGATGATATGGTTACAGTACAAGAGAGAAACTGCATTTCAACACGACACAATAATAGTATGCATGACTTTAAACTTCACGAAATGGAGTAATGATATTTTATCACCAACTGCTGACACATCAATGAGTAACTATGTTACTTAAATCATAGATGAGCAACTCCACTCATACACAGGCACAGAGAAATGGAAGAACAGTATGAAGCCAGTTTGTTGGCAGATATATGTCCCTATCTGGAACTCCATTTTTTTCTTTTAAAATAATGCCAGCCATTAAATTTAACAAGGAAAAGGATGCCGAAACACATTAAAGCCAGGGGAAAATTGCCAACCTCCTCAGCGGAAAACTTGCCTTAAAAGAAGCAAGACAGTTAGTTGTATCTGTGATACCAGAAGAAAAAAGGGATATGCCAAATCAGAAATGGTCATTCTTTAACTCTAAATAAATAAAAGTGAAAATGGTATAACGAAAGAAAAATATAGACAACTGTTAAACGATAACAGAAGGAATAAAGCTATGGTGTATAAAGTATTACTCTGCAAAAGCACATTTGTGCCAATGGGAGAATGCCAAATGTTGGCAGCAATTATTAAGAGAAAGGGAATAAGGGGCTAAAAGTGCCTTTGTGGATAAAACTCCACTCTCCCTGTATTGGCCTGAGAAAAGTTATTTCTGTTATGATTGCTGCTCTTCTGCTTCATTGTTGTTATCCACAACCACATGGTTCAGTGGCGTTGGTGATTTGGAAATGTTTTGGAGCCCCAGTCGACCCAGTTCCTCCTCTGTGTTTGTCCATGAGCTCATTGACTCATGTACAGTTACTGTGTGTTCCTCCATCTGCTTCTGGAGACTGTCCATCTCCTCCCTAACAGAAGTACACAAAACACAGGAGTAGGTAAAATAGCTGCCAAGACTGAAAATCTCAATGCACAGACTTTTTAAAATATCAACTCAGAGAGCATCTTACTTGAGCTGCCGTAGACAGTTATGCAGGTTGTTGAGGGGCTCCTTGTTGACAGATGTTGAAGGTTTCAGCAACTCATCCAGCAGGGAAGCAGGCACTGGGCAGTCTGGGATCTTCACTGGAGTCACTGGGTTGGATGGGTTCACTTCAGTTTTCAATTCCATTCGTTGCTGTTCGGTAAAAACATTATTACAGTCATATTTAATCTTGTATAATCATATTTACAACACTGCAGTGATCGTTCAAACTTAACAGTTCCTAATGTGAATTTGGTCAGAATCAAAGATGTGCATAGGGCGTTGGGGAGCATATGACTGCTTATGCTCTATTCTTAGTCAACAGTGGGACTCCAGCTAAATATTTCAAAGCTTTATAGACAGCAGTGTGTGATTGAAAAAGTTTGCATGCTTTAATTCCTACCAAAGTAACAAATTTGACTGTGCTGAGTATGTCCTATGGGAATAATTAGAAATGCTGCTTGTGGCTTAAAATTCAATACATCCCCTTCCTTTCACAAGTATTCACACATGATAAAATACTATGATTTTTGTCTGACAATTTTTTGTAGAAGTGTATTTTGGAATCATAAAATCCTACCTGCAAAAATGTGCCCTAAAACACTCAAAAAGACAAAACATTTTAGGGCCTTTCAACCAAGACAGTTACAGCAATAATATTGGCAGTGGGCAACCAATTGAATGGTCTTCCAACCTTCTGATAAATTGGTCTTCAGCGTCCACAAGTTAAGAACAATGGGTGGATTACCTTCCTTAGACGGCTCTGTTTGAGGTCTTGTTTGAGTTGCTGGTTCTGCAGCAGGACTGTCTTCATGCTGTTTCTCAGCTCACAAACTTTAGCTTGCAGCATAAACTTATCCTTCCTTGTGCTGCTCAGGTCTTCCTGCACAGACTCCAGCTCCACCTTGATGCTCTAAAGAAATGAAAATAGTTTGGATGAGAGTTGCCGATCCTTAAAAATATTGCTGAATAGCACACTGTAACCTAATACATAGCTCCTGTTAATGTACCTCAAGACTGTTTTTGTCTTTTCAAAAGCATTCCAGTAATAGTAAAGCTTGTTATACAATCAGACCCTTGAATTATATCATCACCACACTTAGTTATGGAACAAAGGTTCTGTTATGACTGTTCAAACTTTTGCAGTTATTAATTTTCACCTGCTTAATAAGTCAGTGCCGATTTTAAGATAATTCCTTCTTCATTTTTTTAAATGAAAAAGATATTATGACAACTTACCTGGAGAGCTGTATGTACATTGTTCAGCTCTGTGTGGTGACACTGCTCTACCATGTCCAGTTGTTGCCTCTGAGCCTCAATCTCCCTCTGTCGTTGTTCCACTTCCCACTTCAGGTCCTCAACCTGAGAAGCAATCAGTGTTAAACAACTGCAAGTGAAAGATCAATGTGAAACCATTTTCAAGCCAGGAATTATAATTATCCACAATTGTTTGGGGGGCATTTTGTGTGGTTGGAAACTCTGAAAAATCAACTTTTAGACATATTGACCTTTTAACTGAAACCCTGGACAATAGTTAATTTTTATAGCAGAAAAGACACCATTACCAAGACTATTTCATATCAAATTAGCTTGATGTCTTTACCTCTTGGTTGGTGAGGGGTTGCTTCGACATTTCCTCATCGAGTTGTTTCTGGAGAATCTGGAGCTGGGAATGGGCTTCAGCCAGCTCCCCTTGGAATCTGGAAACCTCTTGAGTATGCTGCTCATCCTGGACTCTGCAGACATATTGCCAGTTCCACAGAACACAAACAGTTTAGGAACACCACAGTGACAAACATGCATAATTTGCTGTTTATACTTTTTACAGCCAAATGCTCATACTGCAGTTTGTGGGCTTCGCTATGCAGAGCTTTAACAAGTTCCTCTTTGGCCTGCAGTTCTTTCTTGATTTCTGCCAATTCTAGCATGGCTGCCCTATAATGCCGCCTGTTATGGGCTGCTTCAGACTTTGCTGCTGCCACCTAGAGGACAGTGAATAAATAAAAAGAAAAAGTAATCAACTTTGGAGATCAGAGTATACACAAAAGCCTAGACTGGGAATATAAAAGGGAAGCAATTCACCTTGCAGTATACATTTCCCCAAATATATACTCACTTTAGATTTTACATTTTTAATCAAATATCATGGAGTGCTGTACAGTTGTCAATAAAAAAAAAAAAAAAAGAATTGATAACAATCCCACTTTTATATTAAGAGCCGCTACCTGTTCTTTCAGATCTTTGACTTTGGTCTTCTCCTTTTCCAAGGCAAGCTGTAAAGTTTGCACCACTTGTCTCATTTGCTGGTCCTCCTCCTCTCTGCGTTTTAAAACGGCTTGAACCTGAAGAAAAACATAAATGAGAAGAAAAGGAAAATACTAGGCTCAAGATTCTGCGCAGTGTCCAATTTCACTGTGGCAAGGCACTGGGGACACTAGAATGAAAACAACAGGAGAGCACTGTGTTTCTAGGAAAACAGTGCCTTTAAAAATAGCATTGTCTTTTAAAATGGCTGAATGAGTATCCTGGCCTCCTCGCTTTCCACAATATTTGTGCTTTTATTTTTTATTTGATGTTGGTCAACTTTAATACCAACTGAAGGCTGGTTGATCATTGATCCAAAGGAATGTTATCTTACCAGCAGTACTGTCTTAATGGATGTGTGCTTGATACAATCCATCAGAGACATCAGTACTGTACATTTCTGCACAAAAATAACTGGTCCTACTAATTTGGTATAAATATACGGTAACAATAAAGATCGGGATACACAGATACAGCATGAATAAGGTTAACCTTTATTTAGCTTGCAAGCAGTGTAAACACTATTTCGACAAAGGGGACTTTGCTAGATCTTTCTCCAAAGCAGCTGAATCTAAGCTTTAAATCTCTGAAAAAAATATACTCAACAGTGAAACACAGTGAGAAATACTGTAGATCTCTACCTGCAAGTTAAGCTGGACAAGGTCTGCCTCTCGCTTCGCTAGAGCAGATTCCAACATATTGGCATGTTCCCGCAGGGTATTGTGGGACTGTGCTAGTCCAGCCAATTTCCCTTTTTCATGTTCCAACTCAAGTGCTAGCTTCTTGTTTGCATCCTCTAATTTTCGTATGCGTTTCTTGAAACATCTTGATTCCTGAAGCTGCAGAAGAGCATGAATACATTATCAATGTCAAATCATGTATGTATAAATACCTGGAAACAGTAAGGTGCTATCAAGAAATGATCACTGCTTACCTCGTCCTCCAGCTCAAGGACCTTCTCCTGGTATTCTTCTAGCTCTGTAGAAGTTAGGTTGATCACTTCCTGCAGCTCCTTCTCTAACATGGTCTTACTGTTGGTCACAGCCAGCAATTCAGCTTGCAGAGTTTCAATCTTCTCCTGGATGAAAAATAAATTCACAAAATGTTTCAATATAATTTGAATGAACAATTGTCTTGAAATGAAATAAGATAACTTAAAATAAATCATTTTTCAATAAAACATCACTTAAGCCAGGTGAACTTACCTGTAGAATCTGGGTGTTTCCACCATCTGACACCTGGGCTTTCAGTTTGACCAGCTCAGCCTCTGCTGTTTCCTTGTCAGCCAGGGCTTCCTGGAGCCTCCGACTTAGGATGCCCACAGCGTTCTCGTAGGCCTTATGCTTGGCCTTCATCTCCTTCTGTGCAAAGGTCAAATCTGTCCCCAGCCGCTTCATGCGAACCTTCTGCTCTGAGATAGCACTTTTTGGAAAAAGGGCATGTATTTTGACATACATATGAGCACACAGGGTTGCTGAGAATACATCTAAGAAATTGCCCGTAACTTCTAAGCTTAAGTAATAGAGAAGATAGCTCAGTCTTTGATGAATATAAATCAAGCTACAAAATATCTATGACTCACTTTTTGGCCTCTGCTCCCATTTTCTCCACCTGTTTTCTCAGGACCTCATTCTCCTCAGTTGCAGCTACAAGCTGACTCTGATCAAATTGTAGGGACTGGGGTTGGAAAAGAATGAGTGTTTCTGAAACATTTCCCATACAGATAATGAGCAGATTTAAGAAACAGTTACCTGGATCTGTGTTTCCAAGTGATCTCGTTCACTCTGAATGGCTTGCAGATGAGATTCCATATTGTTCATCTGCTCCTGGATTCTCACCACCTCCTTCTGCAACCTGGCCTGCTCCAACTCTGCTTTCTCCTTCTCACCCTGAACACCTTGCAACTCCTGCTTTAGGTCCATTACCTCTTCCAGAAGACGTTTTTTAGTGGACTTGAGCTCAACGATTAGCTGGTCTTTAGAGCTGGCATCCCGACGGTAGGCCTCCACCATCAGCTGTGAAGCAGATCTCGTGTTGTCATCCATCCAGTTTGTATAAAACCACAATAAGATTGTGGTAAATAAAAAAACGAGCAAAAAAGTGTACAAATGGAGGGTAAAGAAAACAACGTGCAGTCCACATAATCAAACAGATTTTAATGAATACAGCAGAATGAATTTCACTTAAAATGTTGCAATTGATAAATAAGCCAAACTTTGCTCTTACCTTTTTTTCTCTGCATGTACCATTAATTAACATTTCATTCCAGTCAAATGTGTTTAATTCATATATTCACTGGTCTAAGTTATCACTGGAGCACGATATTACAATGAGTGGAGGAGGGGGAGTAGTTGGAGAAATATTTTTAACCCAGAAGTGAAATAATGAAAAATAATATGTAGTTGTCAGTGACAAATTGCCAAATAAGAAAGGAAACAATTGTAAAATGGTATGAGTTTATAGAATAAAATACCTGAAATTGCTCAAAATTAGCCAATAGCAAAGATTGGAAATGGTCATTTTTTCCCACAATTTTTGAGACAGGCAAAAGTAAAATTAGCTAACCTGAAAATAAATTCAAAGATTTTTATAATAGCTTAATTTTTAATTTTGGATAAGACTATTCATGACATTTGTGTGATTGAACCACTTCCAAGGATAGTGGAAATCACTGTGGCTCCCCCTCCCCTCAGTGGAAATCTGTTAATTGACAATCCTTTATAAACAAAATAAAAGAAAAGGGGTGGATCAGGTGGTTCTGGATGCAACCCAATGTATGTTAATGCATCAGAGCCTAAAAACTGAATCATTGAAAGAAATGAAATACAAATCCAATTTCTGTCCCTTTGTCAATAATCTCCACCCTCTTTATAACAAGCTGAGCAACATTCACCATTGGCACCAAATCCAGTATGGTGTGTCAACTATTGCTTTGGGCATTCTTCAGATGACAAGCCATCTGGCTCTATATTACATCCTCCCACTGCATCAGCAGCATTAGTCAGCTGGGTGGTTCTGACAAGTGTATTTTGTGCACACAAATTCAACACATTGACTTCTATACACCATCTATCAGCATTCTGAACACAACTCCTTACATCTGCTCTTAGGTTAGAAGTATATATATCATTAAACAAAAAATACATTCATTTCATTAGCAGGATATGAAAAATATTTCATTCACAAAAAAAAAAAAAAAAAAAAAAAAAAGCTTAAAGGAAAATTTATAAAATTTAATTTATCCATTTTCTTTCAAAAAAATATTTATATTT
>CAAKHD010004154.1:220657-237592 GCA_901007705.1 Fistularia tabacaria | reverse complement strand
ACTCCTTAACCATTATCTTTTGTATAAAGTAAAAATATAATTAAAAAAAAAATAAAATTAATTCATTAGAAAAAAAAGAAAAAAATTTAATAAAAAAAAAAAAAAAAAAAAAAAAAAAAGCTTAGAGGTAAGCTTATTAAAATTTAAATGTACCACTGTCCTTCCAAGTGCCATTTAGTGGTGGCTCTTTCGAAGATTTACACAGTTCACTTGCAAACTACTTTTTGTTTAAAAAAAAAAACCAACTTCTTACCTTTTGTTGTTGGAACTGCTCCTTCAATTTCTGGGCTTGTTTCTTCAGAGAACTATTTTCTTGTTGTAGATTTTCAACCTGTAAAAAAGTTACAGACCCACTGTATTTACCACCATCAGAGTTTTCCGAATACCGTATAGGGAGGTCGCCCTGACACTAATGCCAATATTCTGAGAGGTGGTCTGTTTTATCCACCAATTATGGCATATGGGAACAAAAAAATGAACAAAAAAACAAATTCATGAAATAACTTGCTGACTGTCTGACATGTACGGAACATTTGAACATTAAAGGGAAGGTTCATCTGATAGTATTTGATATTATGCTCATATTACTGCTAACGTTTAAAAATGGTTGATTTTTATTTTTTTATCTATGGTGTATATATTTTTATCTCAATTATTTTAGTAATACAACTCTACTCATGACAGTGTAATTTCTTTCATACCTGATTGGCTTTGACCTGTATTTCCTGTCTTAGTTGGTCTAAGACATCAGAGGCCACCAAAACATCCTCGCCAAGTTGTTCAGCACTTTCGTCGAGTTGGCTTTTCTCTACCTTTGCAGCCTGTAAAGCTACCTCTAAAACAATCTTCTCATTCTGAAGGTACTGTATGTTGTCATCCTTTGCATTACTGCTTAACTGCAGCTCAGCCAGCTGGGCCTCAAGCTCAAGGTAGCGAGCCTCTAGCTGGTTGATGGACTGCTCTTTGGTATGCAGGTTCTCCTGAGTGGTGGTCAACTGGCGCATGAGCTCCAGATGTTCTCTCTGGAGTGACTGCAGCTGCATGTCCTTCTGGGACAGGGTCAAACTCACCTAAAAAGGCAAAAATCAAAAATGTATTAGAAATTGCCTGCTCAGGTCAAGCAGAAAATTAAATTACTCTCTCTAAAATGGCTATCATGAAAAGGTATTCTGTTCTTGAAAAGAAAAGCTTCTTTTCTGTTGCAAATTGTTTAACAAACAATTAGATGCAGAAACGTGAGTTGGGATACATAGGACAGATTGATGCATTAAATGAGAATAACAGATAGAACAATGTAGAGAATGCCATTTCAGGAATGACAACCTGTCCTAGTTCCATTTCCAAATTACTGGCTGCGTTTGCCAGTTTTAGCAATCGTTCCCGTTCTTCTTCAAATTCTTCTAGTTTGTGCTGCAGGTCATCTTCCACCATAGTCTTAGCATCTTGAATTTGCTTGTAAGCAGCTTCCTGGGTCAACATGTCTGCCTACAACACGCACAGTAAAAGGTCATTCTCAAGATTGAAAAATTAATGTTTTTTTTGTTACAAAAGAGGCAAAAAAAGCATTTGAAATACATGCAAAATAATTATACAATTATATATGACAAGTTCAGAAAGGTTCCATTATCTATTATTCAAGATTCCGAATAGCATCTTATGTTGCATACAGAAGTGTTCAACCAAAAACTGACAATGACAAATTTAGAAATGGATGTGAAAAAATATACCTCTATGCTCTGTAGCTGTACAGCAATACGCTCTTTTTCCTTGATGGACCGGTGTTGAGTCTCAGTAAGTTGGTTGGACAGCGTCACATTTTCCAACTTCAGATGTTCCAGGACACCAATCTGAGTCATTTTACCAGCCTAAGGTATAAAAAAAAAAACATCAACCAGTGTCAATAAAACCATTGTCTCCAGTCTGATAAATTTGTCAAAGACAGAAACTCTCTGTATCAGCATCAAACATACCTGCATATTAGCCATTTCACTTTGCAATCGTACTCTTGCCTCCTGGGCTAGGGCTAACTGCTGCTGGTACCACTGTCGGACCTGCTGGAGTGAGTCAATTTCCGCCTGGGAAGTCTTCACTCGACTCTGCAAGGTACTACGCTCAAGCTGCACCTGCTGAAGCTGGCTATGAAGACTACCCATCTGCTGACGCAACTCCTGGACTGCAACATGTAAGAATAAAAAAAATGACATCCAAAGTGTGAACATGCTTGCTGCATCAGTAATGGTTCATAAACTTAAGACACATTCATAGATGCAGAATATCTGCATCTCCATCAAATTTTTAAGGCTGAAGTCTCACCAGGACTTTGTTTACAAAGACTTTTGTGCACAACCTGTATTTCAGTACTCAGGAATAGAAAGGGTTGGGTTTCCTTTGAATTATGCCACCATTCTCATTAACACTGGAAGAGGGTAAATTAATTGAGTTGGTTGAGCAGGATATTGTAGGTTTGTGTTACTATGATATACAATGTTAAAATCTTGGCAGTATCATTTCGATTATCACAATTGGTTAACGAAGACTGAATCAATAATGCAACTTGGCAAGACTTTAAAGAATGGCCTGGAAGAGAACAAGAGGTAGATGAGGGAGAATGAGGGACAGCACTGTTGCTGAAAATATGCCAAGAGTATGCTGAGACAGACGTGCTGATCAAAATAACAAATAAAAACAACCACAAGAAAATTAAGGTGTGGGATCTTACAGTTTTAAAATCATTGTCTCAATATTTGTAGCTATTGTGCTTGCAAACCAGCCCAGCAGCACTGTTAAGATAAATATACCATTAATATTCCATTTGTAACCCTGTTTAAATGTTGGGTTACAATAAAAAAGACATGGGGTCTAAAATGGTTTATAGTTGAGTCAAGAAGATTTTTCAGACTTTGCATTCTATTTATGTATGCCTTACATAGCATATCAACTTTTTCAAATTGTCATTGTCGTGTGCTTAAACAGTATGCAATAATAACAACGGCAATACCACGAAGAAAAAATTAGCAAGCTGAAACATTTTTTCCAAATAGTGGGTGGCTGCAATAATGTTTTTCATGATTTGTTAAGCTAGCTAATATATATACACACACACACACGTGAAAGACACAAGATATTTGTTTTGCTGCATATTTAATTGGCAGCTTCTGCAGCTGGACCTGAGTCACATGCAATAACTGATTTATTTTGCCTTCACTATTCGGGTGCGGTCATGCTTCAGTGAAGACAGCACACAGCAGCTGGTGCAAAGACTTCAAAATATTACAGCTTAATTTCTCTCGTGTATTAATATATGCAGGACAAGCAGGTTTTTTCGGTTTTGGATAAGTTGACTTGAAAAGGTTATTGGCTCAGGCAAACTTTGAGAAAATGACAGCAAAATGCTGTTGAAAATTGAGTAAATTGATCTTGGTACACCAAATTCAAGACTTTGATTTTCTGAAATTGGTAGTAATGATTAACTATCACAATGGGCTTGATGCACCAACCCATTTTCATTCCCTCATCTGTGTGCTGTGGTGACTCTCCATACTTTAACTCAGGCCCCTCTAGCTAGTCTTAAACTGAGAACAAATCAATTTTGATTTGATTATTTCTGATGTAAAATTAAGGAATTAAATGGTTAAATAGCTGTTTGTTCTGACCCTGGTTCATATCTCACCTGTATTGTCTCTTGAGGTTACAGTGTTTTGCATCTCCTCCACCTTTCCCATCAGTCTGTTGTACTGCTCCTCAGCAACCTTTAGGTCATTACTCAGAAATGCCAGACTGGCGTTTTTGGTCTCCATATTGCTTTGAAGATCAATCATGGCCTTCTCTAGCTTGCTGCAATTCTGCCGCAGCGTTCCAACCTCCGTAGTGAGGGCATTCTGCTTCCCTTGGATCACCTGAGTTTCCACCTTCTTAGCCTCCAGCTGTGCATTTACTGTGGCAAGCTGAGCCTGGAGCTCTGTCTTCTCCTTGAGAGCCTGGTGGATAAGATAGAACAGTCAGCAATTAAACCCTTTTTTCAGGGTTGTTTTTTTTTTTTTAATATATAGTAACATCATTTGAACTAATAAACTAATTTTATGGTATGGTCATTATATTCTAAACTAGATGTTCAAGTTAACAAAATTAATAACTCTATCCATAATCAACTGAAATATACAGACAGATTAGACAATTTCGATTAGATACATAGATCAATTGATTGATTAGATAGCAAAATGATCTCTTTTTTGGGAAATCCAGTTGAAATTCCGTGGGAAAGTCTTACCAATTATGGAACAATTGGGCTTCGCTCTTAAATAAAACAATATAATTTCTTGCTTGGCAACATTTGTAATATTGATCATCTAAATAAGAACTAAAATATTGTACCATGATGAAATTTTTGACTAACATTTTGAATAATATTTTAGCGCATAAAACCATACAGTGGGCACATATACAGTGGGCAAAATGAAAAAAATTGACAAAATATTGCACTCAAACTGCCAAGAGATGATGAGGGGATTCGTGCAGAAGGAATGGTGGTTAAAGAAATGAATAGGACCTGATTGGCCTCGGATGTTAATGATTCCAGCTGGCCCTCAAGTCGCATTTTCTCTTTCAGCACCTGAAGCATGTCATCATGGCCCATCACAGAACTCTCCAAAGAAACACTGCAAAAATGTTAAGATTATCAGTGGTATACTGATATTTGACTGACCTAAAAGCTACCTAATACATTAATCCAAAAATGAAAAATACACATTTTTTGAAATAAACATTTGGGTTAATTATTCTTTTTGTTATTCCCAACATTAATTAATACCTGCTGGAAAAACTGTCTCTCCGGGTGCGAGATTCTGCTGCACTTTCTTGGTCCAGCTCTACCAGGTGCTGTTCATCACTGGCTGCCTGCAGCACTTCCTTCAATGAAGGGAACTGACCCATGGCCTCAGGCGCAATCTCCCTTCCCTCCACTGTGTAAGGTCCCTGTTGTCTCTCCACAGCAGCAGCCAGCATACCATATGCTCCCCTTGTAGACACGCTACTGTAGGATGAGCTATCACTGTCATTGCCATCATTCCCTACTCTTATTCCTGATTCACTGCCATCAACTTCAGACACACTGTCGCCGACTTGGAGGGAAGCAACAGACTGTCCCTCGGCTTCACAGGTGCTGTGAAGGACATCGGACATCACACTGACCTCAGACAGAGTGGATACTGAGCTAATTGTAGACTGGATGGAGCCCATGCTGTTATCTGCTGTCGATATTGCACCTCCTCCCCCACCTTCACCGTCATTCTCTGAAGATTTGTAGTCAGCCAAGGAGTGGATCTTACTTGGGCGGGAGGACCTGGACTTTTTCTCCTTGGCAGGTGGAATTCCCAAGCTTCCAAGTTTAGGACCACGAGGAACACTGGTCCTCAAAAAAGAATACTCCTTTGTCATGGCAACGGTACTGGCCCTGGGAAGCGCCTCTGGATGCAACATTAACTCTGGATCCAAGGTACTGAAGGGCCTGTTCTTTGAGCTTGTGCGGTGAGACTAGAAACAGACAATAAAACAAAAGGATCAAGGGTTAGTTATCCTTCTTTCACTATCAAACACAAATTATGAACATTCATGGTCACCCTTGCAAATAAATAATAGATGATTCGCAGCCATTTTTTCATCTACGTGATCAACTGATCACATAGATTCAGAAAAATACTGTTGTAATCTGACCCAGATACCTTAATAAAGAGGACAATGCTGTTCTAATCCTAACAGGTGCCTTACTCACCCTCTCCTTATGTCTCTGCACTCTGTACTGTTTGAGTTGCTCCTCTAGGCGCCGGCGAGCTTCCAGGCGAATCTTCTCCTCATTCTCCATGTCTAATGATGGTTTCTCATTGGCTAAAGACATGAAAATAAAGCCAAAAAACACAAATTTTGTAATCACCATATCATACACAGGTAAGCTTCCGCTTAAGGACTGATGAGCGTTCGACGTGAATTAACAGAACAGGCACAGCTTCGAGTAAAAAAAAAGAACTTTACCTTAGAAAAGAAAGCTTGAATTAACATTGCACTACTTGTGCAAAAAAAAAATGAATGTCTCTATTAAAAATAAACAAAATAGACATTACTTCTAAAACACACAAATAAGTCCAAATGTTATTTTTCAAATCAATCACCAACACAATGTTGTAGTCAAGCAAAAAATGTTATTGGATGTAGCAATAGAAAACTTTTAAGAAATTCTCATCCATTTAGAGAATTCACAAGACTAAGGGGTTAAGAATGGAGAGGTACTGTACATAGTCCAAGTAAGTAAAGCATCCCACAGCAAAACTGGGTTAAAGTGCAGGGGGTACAGAAGTGGCACTCAGGCAAAATAAGTTTATGCTTACACAATTGAGTCTCCTGCATAGGCATACTGAGTCTGAGTGACTGCAATGCATCACCCTTGTGAACCGTGACCTCAGCACTAGTGCCCTCAGACTCTACCATCATGTGTGGATTAGCGGCCACACCTGGGTACAGCTCTTGGGCCTGGGAGTTGACAGGGGAGCTGGTGCTCTGAGGAGGGGCTGTTGGAGGCAGGGGCCCATTCAAATTGGTATCTCCCATAGCACCAATGCCTTCTGACACAATGTTTCCATTCGGCATAACATCTGTGCCGACAGGACCTGAAATAGGAGGAGGTAGCCAAACAACCGAGAAATTCAAAATTAGTCAGGTACTGTGAGTTACACTACTGGGTAACTGGGCTTCTGCTGGCAAACTGGCTGAGCAACTAGTGAAAAAGAAAGCTGACAACATTCCAATGATGCATGGCTTCTTTCCTCTGCTCAACTCTATTTCCTACTACACAAATACATAACACGTTAAACACCAAATACCGTTTAAACATGAATATCTGACAAATTAGCTTTCTTCTTAAAGATGCAATTCATAAAAAAGGGGAATACTACCAAACTGCATCTTTACCGCATTGATTAGAATCAACTCCATGCACTTTTCTATGATTTGAATTGTGAATTCACCATACAAACTAAACACTAATCCTTAAATGCACAACCTGACCATATCCTGTTGACAAAGCATCATCACTCACCATTATGAATACCCCCATTGATATTTTGGGTGCTCTCAGGCTCTGCTTGCTTTGGTTTACTTTCCTCAATGTGGGCTTCATCCTCTTGGGAGTTTAAAACGTTGGGTTTTTCACTGGCGTGCACCTCCATTTCAGCAGCTTGTTAATAATTAATGTTCATTTCCTTCAAGAAACTGATCAGAAAGTAGTACTGGCCCCTCACTGGAAAATAATTCTCACATCATCTTCTTGGGAAGAGTCAGCTGAGCTTGGTGTGTTCAACTGTGCAGGACCACCTCAGGACACAAAATACAACAATCAAGGAAGCTTTCATTATCAACGGCTCTGTTGCGGGTACTCAGTTGAGATATAATAAGAGGTAAAAATACTGTAAAAAAAAAAACAGTGCTTTCAATTTAACTCAAGCGAGTCAACAGATAGCAGGCTGGCTTGGTAGATAAGAAGATTGCATTGCGTTAATTATAGATTAACTAGCATTGAATTCTTGTACGTTTCACTTGCAAAGCCAACATGAACAAACCCCGCACAAAACATGACAAGCAATAACTGACAGGTTGATGTTTTGTATACTCAAGCGTAGGTGGTCACCAAATATCAGTATTTTGCAAGAGTGTTTAGAACTGAGCCCCTGCATAGATCACCCAGCTGGCATGTTGGGGAATTATCTTTGAGAGGAAATGTTACATTCTCTAGGTTGCACAATTCCACAGGATGGGAAAGTCACTACGGTTTATTAAATAATAAAAACTTATTTGCATTGCGCACATTTTTCTAAAATATCTAATATGACATGGGGTCATATTAGACCGTAGTGTTGAGCAATGCGCCTGCATGTACGAAATCACGATCAACCCATTTTCCCCGTACCATGAAGTAACATCATTCTCCTTGTCGAATGTGAAGCTACGTTGTTTTTTGTACTGCTAGCGAAAGGTTTCACGCCCTTTAGCTGAAGTTAACATAAAGAAAAAATGCAGACCTTCATAGACACAAGTGTAAACTGCTAGATTGCCTCCATTTGTAAAAGTAATTTATTTCAACAGACATGCCCTACAATAGTAGCGGCCAAGAAATGAAGAGCTGTTACCTTTGTATAACTGTCCCGTGTTCCCAGCAAATGTGTTAGCTTAATGTTTACGAGGAGAGAGCTGTCAAGCTAAAATTGCTAACTCGCTAGCTGGAATAGCCGAAGCCAGTCCTGTGATACAATCTAACATATTTCAATGAAAATTGCCACATGTAATTTTGTCACGTAGGTACTTCATAAACCCTGTGTTGTAACTGATAAATGACAATTTCGGTAAATGCCTCAACAGGATATTGAAAGCTCACCTTTCAGCGAGCTTCGCCTTTTACTACGTGGCTATTTGCTTTCCGTCTCTTCAACTTTCCGGCTAGAAACAGTGAGCGCAAATTATCCGCTCCCAACAATTCAAACTAGCAGCTCATTGCAATTACGGCTTCTAATACAAAAAACGATCATTATTTTTCCCAGACAGTTTAATTTAAAAGGAATTATTATATGATAATTGCATGTGTGTATATTTAAGTGAAAAGGTAGATGTCGCTTCACATATCATAAATGCTTTCGCTGTGTCTAAACTGCAGATGAGAGTAACGTCACCAGGGGAGCCGGGAAATGATGGGAGGCTGAAAGTGCACAGAGGTTAAAATAAAATTGTGAGGATGGAATTTTTCGAAGCGGTAGATGATGGATGGATGGAATTTTTCGAATAATCACAACGTAAATCAGTCTAGAACATATAACCTGATTAAATTCTACACGAATCACCATCTCAATCCTCCGCGTCACTTTGGAATCTGCTTAAAGAATGACTTGTATTAATTTAAAAACCCACAATGAAACCAATGCAGTATGCGGGAAAAAGTCAGATCCTGCATTAAGCATGGACCCACACTATAAGACAAAGTCTGAAACAGACAATTCCAAATGTCTCAATTACCAAAAGACCTACAGTGTACGTGAGTACGATTTTCAAATTTGTTACTTGCACGCCATCTAGTGGCAAAATTAAGAACGACGATGTAATAGACAGGTCATGAGGTGGGCGGACAGAAATACTCCCACCGGGAAAACCGGGGCACTTCAAATAATAGACTCGACGCGCCATAGTCATTGTTAGTAACAATCCTTTCCTCCGCTACTCTATGTTTATACTTTCCCTCGGTGCGAAGTTTATACAACCACCAGTTCATAGGAAACCAAGTTTAGATTAAATCACATTCTAAATGGCGCAAGAGATAAAGCTTCAATAGTTGCCTGTCAAAATGAGAGTTTGTTGTTCAAGTAACCAAACCCAAATATCTATGTGATTACGGCTATTCGATTCCTTACATTTTTTCAAAAGTCATATGAGTAATATACCGTTTATTGTTATTGATGAACAATCTCGAATCTAATTCTATATAAGCGAGATATGCGTCTCGATGTATTTAGTGGTTGTAAAAGGCAGATTTTATTTGAACCCGGAGACAACAAAATATGTTTCAGTTGAAATCTTGTTATGAGAGAAATACAATTAATTAACAAAACAAATTACTCGATACACAAGCCAGGAGCAAACGCGACGATGTAAACTCAGAGTTGAACATTTTTTTTAATGATTTTTTGTGTATCATAGTAAGGGGCATTAAAACATTCTTAACGTCTGATGAATGTTTTATTTTCATAAATGAAATGAAAAGCCTAATAGTGCTGCTCTGTTGGTATGAGCGGAGGGACGGCGTTAACGAGGAGTCTGGTCCTGTTTGACTCGACATCATGAACTATGGAAGCGCGCTCCCGAGACTTCAGGTGAATGAGAGGGAGGAAGAGGAGCGGAGTACGATCCACTGTGCGTCGCATTGAAACAGGAGCAATTATAGGAAAATGAGTCTTGCTACGTCGCTTGGGGTGCATGTTTTTATGACAGCATATCTACTCTTCGTGATGGGATGCATTGCACAGAAAGTAAGTTGACATTTGTCCACTGCAAGAATAATAGACAAGCTTTAACTCAAGCCCCACTGAGAGCCGCCGCCGTGCTCTCTTGTGCCGCGAGATTGAAACCACGATCCTCGTAGATAAATCCCGACATTTAACAATCGGCAAAATCTGCAACAGCTCGCCGCAAAAGACAGGTGACTGTGAAATAATATGGATTGAATTTTAAAGTTCGGCACATCCTCGAAACCGAAACAACAAAAGTATTTGCTATATTTGAAGTTTAATGCCGTTGGTGTTATCTTCCTGCAATTTTGTATTTTCAAAATACAGAATAGCCACCGGTAAGCAGCCACTTATACGAACCAATTACTTGAAAGTCTCGATATTTTCGCACAGCCAACAGCTTTTTTGCCACATGATACGTAAATGTATATATTTTGGGTGCGACCTTTATCTGAGGAGCACACTGCTTCGTAACAGGACTTTGTTTATGGATTACAGTACCAAGAGGAGCGATGGGAGGCCAAATTAACATTTTTCAAAACAGGTTTTGCGTAACTTCGACTTGAAAACAAAAAAGAAAATGAACGCCACACTGCCACGGGCAATGCTAGCGTGGCGTGGGAACTAGTGAGCGTAAGAAATAATAATAAAAGGGATATATCACTTCAGCTTTTGACCTGAAATGATGTCCCTCCGCGGCGTGTCTCCCGCACATGTAGCCTATTGACTGTCAATTAGCTGGAATGTTTAGCGTTAACCGTCGGGTTTCATCGCAAGGTTCAGACGCAGTTCCGCTTTATTATCCCCCCAAAATTCAGCTTTAAAAGAAAAAAAAAATGTGACGAAGAAAATGTGAAATACAGCGTGTGAACACACCGCGGTGGCAATAGAAAGCACCATAAGCTGGAAGTGTATGACCTTGTATTTTAACTTTTAATGCCAAACTCCGTGGCACATTTTGTCCTGTTTCAACGGGATGTTTTGATGGCGCATGGGTGTTTTGATGTTCCCTCACGTCAGAGTTGGAGGGGGTGAATGGCATGCGCGGTCCCAACTGCTGAAATGAGAACCACATTGAGAGCATTTTAACCTTATGTTGTACTTTCATACTCATTGAGGCGAATAATTTATTGCCAAGCTTTTGCCTCTGACATGCAAAGAGCTCCTGATACAGAAACAAGATAAGTTTTAGTCCATGATGAGCAGCAGGAAGGCAAACAGATCCTGGGACATCCTTTCATTCTCCCCCAGCCTGTCATTCATGTTGGACAAGTTTAAGCTTCTCTCGTGGTCCAGTCAAAGCTCCTGCCAAGTCACTGAGGCTTACAGAGGTGGATGGTGACAAGAGCTTATTGCTTGAGGTTTATAGGTTGTTTTGATGCTGTGACCCTCAGGTTTGTCTCTGTGATGTCAGTAACAGCGATACTTGCATCCACTTGGAAACCCTGGCTGGAGAAACATACAGAAGCTGCAGTTCTAAACCTCACTTATCTGTAAAACAAATTTATAGGGCTAATTGTACTTAATTTGGAGGGAAAATGTTGTAATGTTATAAAATATGTTTTAGGGTCAATAGTACAGCTGAATTCATGTATTTGCAGTACTTTTTACTGTTGCGATTGTTCATAGTTGAGCTACTTTTAATTCGCTTATGGGTACCATTTAATTTAAAGCATCCTCTTTCTTACATAATCAAAAAACAGTTCGAGTGAGCATCTTGTATATGTAGAAGTCAATTTTTCATGAGCTCAGAAAAACAGCTTTGTGACAAGCTAATCCAAGAGGGGTTTAAATAGTTTATCTTAAGTAGTGGGAGAATTTTTTTTTTTTGTTCAGCCCTTAATCTTTTAGTTTATCGCAAACATTCAAATTAAAACTCACCCACTGTGGAGCTGTGTTGTGTTTACCTTGCAATGTTTGTAAGGAATTGTAATTTAAGCAGAAACTACCAATTACAATAAACATAACGACACATAAAAGTAGTGAAGTAGGAAGTTAAGTATTTGAAATATTCTGGAATATTGTGAAATAAAAGTATGAAGTAGCATGATATAGCTATTACATTCCATAGTTTTAACTTGAGTAGATAAATAAAATGTACCAGTTAAGTTCCATCAGTGCTGCCCCCTGATTGACTGTCTTGTCTCCTGCTTATTGACAGTTCTGGAAAGAAGCCTGAAAAATAATACACGTTTATCAGTGTAACACACTGATTTGTGAGTGCATCCTCATCCTTTATAGGAATTTGTGTTTTTGTAAATACAGTATGTCAGTACAGATTGTTTTTCCATTCCTGGGAGAGAGAAGTTTCTCTATTTTATTGAGGAACCACTTGTTACCTTTTGTATCAGCTATATATCAATATATCATGATGTTAACAGGCATCTGGGCAAATGTTAATTTGTTAACGTAAAGAGAAGGCATTTTAATATATTGACATATATCACAATATCTATAGAGGTATGCAAAATCAAATGAACAGATTCTCATATCACAAACTGTAATCCTCCAAAACATAATGAAGAGTTTGGAGTTTTCCCTTTATTCCAACTTCTTTTTTTTTCAATGCTCAGAGGTTTGCCAGTTTCTTCTCAGAGATAGAAATGGTACCATTTTTTTTTTAAATAAAACTTGCCAGTTCTCAAGTACTATCTTTGAATTTTTCAGTAAATTCTTACCAAAAGAGCTACAGACTACATGAGTATGCAAAACAGCAAAACAAAACCAATATGATTTTTTTTAAGCTGACCAGTTGTTAATTTTTTTATTGAATTGCTCTATGTTTGTCTAAACTGTGGTGAAATGTGATTTATATCTGGTTCAATTAACTGGTCTATAAGATGTGATCAAAATAGCGCAAATGTCAATTTTACTCCAGGTCAATCTAAAATTCCATGACACATTAACAAAATTAATGTTTTCCTTGGCCCGAGTGCAAATGATTTTTTCTCCATATTTGTCGTGAATCTATTTGGTGCATGGTCTCTTACATGAATACATTTCGAAAATTAGATTTAATTTTTCCAAATGCTGCCATTGTACATGACATTAGGCAAAAAGCTATAAAGAATATCTGTCTTAAGCTGAAATCCAATTACCTCATGTTTGTGATTTATGTATGATTTAAACCTATGTCCCCACAGAAGACACTAGCTGGTGTCATAACATAAAAGGATTACCCTTGACACTCAAACCAGGCTTCCACCTGTCAAGAGTCGTCCTCTTCCACTGATGGAGAATGGCAGCTCAGCAGCACAGTTCTTAGAACTAGACAACAAAAGCCCTTGGTATATTGAATTGTCAGCGTCTCCAGCTTTAGTTCCTGTATGCATAGGGTGCTCACTATCTTTGCAATTATCTGCCTGAGGGGGCACGGTAAATGATGGCTTTGTCCTCTGCTCCCCTTTTGTATTAAGTTGATTTTTGGAACAGCATAAACAAGCTCGGAATTTATTCTATCTCCCTTTGGAAAAATGGGAGGCATTCAACGTTGTCAGTTAAAAGCTCTGCAATTTGTACAAGAGAATGAATTTGTTTTGTTGCCTTGTTCTTTCTTTCGGAAGGTTTTACTTGTATTGGAAAGAAGGAACATTCATCTCTAATTGAACAGAACTGCGGGACCCCAGTGAACTGTGAATTCACTTATTCCTCCTGTGAATCGTGTGACAACAAATTATCATGCCAGCATGTGTCAGTGAGCCATCCTGCCAAAAGAGGGTTTAAACATCAGAATATAAAATATTATATTTAATACTGTCTTTTAAAGCTTTGCAGTTGTGAGAGCCCGCCATTACCACTGATGTGTTCATGTGACTTCCTATCCCTGTAAAAAAACCCAAATTGCACTGAGTTGTTTGTTTACATCAATGTGTTAGATCACTGGCCCATATCAGATGAAAAATCATTTTAATTTTGCATCAGTGAATTTGGACACAATGGTTGTAATTTGGTAGGATGTAAACTGCAGCAGAGGCAGATTCCTTTCCTCAGCAAGGTCATTGTGAGTGCATCAGATAAAACTGTTTAGAGGAAAAGGTTTGCAATGTTATATAGTCTTTCTATTGTCAGTGCTGTGAAAAGACTCCAAAACAACCGTGAATTGATTTTATTTACAAGTATTGTTGGTGTATCCACAGCCTGATATATTCCTCTGAACCACAGAGCTACATTGTTCTAAAACTATGAAAAAAAAACATAAGTGAATCAATCTGTTGCATCACAGGGTGAAAGGGTGACTCGTTCCTTCATTACCATGAATACACTTGAGGTTTTTTTTTCTGTTTTTTTTGATAAATCCTGCTATAGAAGATACTTACTGTAGTATGAAAAGCATATTATTCAACATCTGAGAATAGCCACCCATTGATGCACTATTTTCATCAGTGCTGAGTAATATGGATTAAAAAGCAATCTCAATAAACATCCAACTTTAAGACTGATACATAATGTATTCCCCCTGGCAATTGGCAAAAAAAATGTGTCAAATAGTATCATATCATCTGATGATACACCTAAAATTCCTTTAAGTGTGCAA
This sequence comes from Fistularia tabacaria, assembly GCA_901007705.1. Classification (NCBI taxonomy): domain Eukaryota; kingdom Metazoa; phylum Chordata; class Actinopteri; order Syngnathiformes; family Fistulariidae; genus Fistularia; species Fistularia tabacaria. The sequence goes on along the minus strand of CAAKHD010004154.1, from coordinate 223,024 downwards.
GAGATGGCTGATAATTAAACAAGAAAGCAGCCTAAACCTCGCAGAAAATGTATTGGGACAATAAGGAAATGACCTTAAATGAGCCTAATTAACATAAAATCATAATTTAAGTTTCTCCATAACTATAAGATTATTTTTTTCTTTCTGAATATTGAAATGACTGCACGATTTGTATTTAGATTTTTACTTGAACAGCTAAAGTGCATTACCATTTTTGTGTTTTGTTAAATAACTGTGATATTCTAACAAAAATGAAAGGTAAGATTTATATTGCCCAGCCCTGCATTGAATAAAGAAACCTTACTGGATCTGTTCTGAGTATTGGGAGCAATTGACAGCAAGAAGGAACACAAACTTTTGCTTGTTTTGGTCTTCCGGGATAAGTTGGATATGACAAATACATTTTGCAATTTTAATGCTACCACTAGCACTTGGAATTAAAATGCTTATTGATTGTGATTGATCGTGCAACTTTGCAATCCTCCAGTGTTTGGCTTCATGCTGAGGTGTTACCATAGGTCTAATTATCATGGATGCATTCACTGGACTAAATTCCAAAATCTGGAAATGATTTCGTAGAAAGCACTGTGGAGATAAGGTCATGAATTCACCGCAGGTTTCCACAGACTTGCGCTAACAGTCACCGCAGCAGCAGAAGCTCTTTTAGAGGAAATATGTTAATAGGTTTACACCACGAACATGGAAGGGGAGAGCCTGTTCTCCTGCCCACCCAGTCATATTTCTGTGGAAGTTTGAGGCCTGCAGCTGTAATAATTTCCACCATTCCACTCTTCCACGCAGATTTGAAGCAACATCCCACAATGGCTCTTTAAATAAAATGTTGATCAAACATGCCTCAGCTCAAAGAGGCCTTTCATAAGTCACTCGTAATACACATGGTGATGAAAATGTGCTGAGCCAGCGCTCCAGTGGCCAATGAGAGTGACCCTAGAAATGCCTGGTTTAATCAGGCTGCCGCACCAGTTGTTTGTAAACTTACCGTGGGCGGAACGTGCAGCTACTGACATGAGCCCACCAGGAGAGGCACTGACATCACAGTGCAGTTATGTGCTCAGTCTTGAGCTCAAGTATCGGTGTTTCCCACAGCTGCTGTGGTGACCTCAAGGAGCAACTTTCTGCCACCCCTTTTGTCGGTGTATTTGTGATGAGCTGTGCAAAATACTCAACACAAATGGGGTCTTCTTGTTCATACATCCTTGCAGCTGCTTTTGGTTTCTCTTTTTTGCCTAAGCCCTCTCTAACTGGTAGGGTCTGCTTCGATTTTTTTTTTTTTTTTTTTCGGCAATTCTCTCCAATACACTGTTTAACCAGATTCACATTGTCGCTGTGCATAAAACAAAACAAAACACAAGGGTTGCACATATTTTAAGTGTTCTCTGGAGGCATTTTCCTCTCCAAGTATGAGTGAGGTTATGTAGTTAGTGCCCCAAGGCTTAAGTAAAGATCTACCTGAGGACAGTTCAGTTTCCTGAAATCATTGCATTAGCGTTTGCAGGAATATTGTTTTTGAATAGCATTAGACTAGCATGTGCTGTGGCATTCCTTTTTTGTCCTTGCACTTTTTAGCAGCTTTATTTCAAGTGTTAATCCATCTATAATAATTTTATTGTAATATATTATCATATATTGATTTAAGTTGTTTCTTTACGTGTGATCACTCTAAAGACAACTCAACTCAGTGTTATGTAAATGTCTGTAACACAGTATATTTCTATTTATTTGGAACCATAAAACAAAAGTCCAATAACATTTGTTTGCTCTTCCCATGGAAAACATATTATGTCAATTTGAGTTTATTAGTGTAGAGAAGAAGAAAGAAACTCCAACTTTTTTACAGATTCTTAAGATCTACCTTATTTTTATTGTTTGTACACAAATAAATAAATTGGTACCTTTTCTGTACAAGTAATCACTTTCTGTGTTGAAGTAGCTGACTGACAACCGCCACTGCATTAGTCTTTCAACACTGGTCTGGATGTTTTTGTCAAACTATATGATTGGTTGAAATAAATTCTTCGCAAACATATATTGATATCACTCCTAACTGGAGAAATGAAGTGTGATTGTGTTGCATACAGAGGGGTCTGAGGCTGCCAAAGCGTTAGCCTGTGAAGCAGTGTCACTTTTCTCCTCCAGTAAACAGTGCTGGTGAGGATTCCTGCCCCCTTTTGAGGGGCCCGCCTGCCTGTTTATGAGCCAGATGAGTGTGTGTGTGTGTGTGTGTGTGTGTGTGTGTGTGTGTGTGTGTGTGTGTGTGTGTGTGTGTGTTTGCCGCTCTTCTATAAATAATAGATGTGTGTCTCTGCTGAAGCGGCGAGGCTTCAGATGGAAGGAAAAATAGACCGG
>CAAKHD010004154.1:194082-212178 GCA_901007705.1 Fistularia tabacaria | reverse complement strand
GTGGACATATACTATTGCTGGACCATGTTTACTATGTACAAATGATTAGAGTTACATTTTAATGTGCATTTAACAATATTTCATCATTAGAACTGATTGGCAGTCTGAGATATCTGAACTTGTCTCATGCAGGCTCAGCTTGCATTTCAAAAAGGCTTTACTAACACCAGCATGTTAGCACGAAGCTCATCTCACTGCTGAGAACTGCTTAGAGTTGTTGGACACAGTTACAGCAATCACTGAATCCAGCTCGTGAATGGAACCATCAGATTCTTGTTTGGGATTTACATTTAAAACCTCAGTCCCTGTCCATGGTTTGAAAATCTCCTGAGAAAATTCACAAGTGTTATCTGTGATTTCAGCCCTAAAATGAAAACGGGTTAGTGTGGCTATAAATGCATGCAACTGCACATACATAGCCAGTCACCAAATTGTAATGTTGACTCAGCTGGAAGCCGCAGTCCCTGATGTGGTGACCTTAGCTAATTGGTTAGATTTGGATGAAACTATGTGGCTTTCTTGATGTATAGCATTCTCACCATCAACAGCGGGGTATTCAAGGTACAGCACCTGGCTTCAATTCCAATACACAAAGACACCAAGACTGCATGAAAGTGAAATTGGCGACAATGAGGAAGGAAAGGGGACAACAAAGAGAAATAAAACTTTGTGTGCGCAATGAGTTTGGTCCTGATAGCATTGTCACACTATCAAAAGGTAGGATTTACAAGCTGTTTCCTTCTCTCTGTGATATGGGAAAATGAAAAAAAGATGTGGTTTGTAATACTATCTGTATCAGAAAAAATGCAAGGTTTCCCCTACTGATGAGGATGGATTTGAAAGCCTTGTTTATATTTGCACAAGGGCCAGATTTCATCCTGAATCGGAAACCAGAGTTATCATTTGTGTATTTTCTGAGGCAGAGCTGTGTCTCCACCAAATCTGTCCAGCGCAGTAACTCCACAGGTTCTCACTATTAATGACATGGAAATTGGAAACACATGTTCAATAAAACATAAGTGTAATTAGAAAGAACAACAACCTGAGTTATGTAGAACCCAGGAAATACAATACCATGAAACGTCAAGCACATGAGCACCCACAGTAACTGTTTTTTCCTCCTGGTTGTTCCCTATTAATTTAAATGAGTTCACAAAAATCATTGGAAAACAACTACTCTGGCGAGCAAGGCGAGAAGTTGCAAGTTTAAAGCAGCAGTGAGATTAACTCCCCAGGTCCCCTCTGATCAGAAAACAACTAAAGGTGGAAGAGAGTCACAGCAGGGATTCCCCTCAGTTGACCGGTGGCTGGTAATGGGCTCATTCAGCTGTAAGAGTAATTTTTAATAAGTGGGTACTTGTTCAAGTATTTTTTCATGCTTCAGTGGGTCATTTGGAGTTAAAAACAGATCCGAAAATGGGCGGAAAAGGCATGCGTATATAGTGATATACAAAATGTAGAAATAAAATTCCCACTAAAATCGGGTGAGTGTATCTAATTTTGACTGATGTCACAAAGTTAATATGAAAGAGCCAATCCACCTACTGACCTACTAATAAATATGAACTGTCTGGCTAATGGAGAATAACTGTATCATACCTTTGTGTGACCTCATCAGAGTGCTGGATATGGTAGAATTTTGCTATTCCATCCCATGAAAAGTTGTTGGCAGGGAGGACAGAGGTCTGTCTCAACAAAGAAAAAAAAGGTGGAAATTAAAGAGTTCATTTGTTACCGTAAGACAGATAATTTTTTAGAGGAATACTCCTAGGTAAGTGGAGCAGTTTTACTGGATTGATCACTATATGGGTGACTGTCGAGAAGATCAAATTTTTAATTAAGTGAAATTGGACAATGTCATTTTGTTAGTCTGTTTTGTTTTCATGCCATCAGGTATTTTGTTTGATTGTTTGTTTGTTTAATTATGTACCAGAAACAGCACATACAACCAGTAGTAAAAAAATAAGGAGAATTATCAAAGCTGGGTTTATATGTCTGTTATCATAATGTCCCTGGTTCTTTCTTTTTTTCAGACCCAAACTCTGTCAAAAAAGAGACAGCCCCTGTGCATCTGCCCACTCTGAGGTACAGACTCCACTATGTATACTTTCTAGACCCCAACCAATTTATCTGTTAACTGATTTTTTTTTGCGAATATCTGCTTGTACATATACATCAGTATTTGCATATGTATATGCTGATGTGTTCATATTTAATAACTTCATGATAAGTTTGTTATGCATGCATTATTTTGCATCGTGATGCAGACTAATTGGACCATTTTGCTTCAGTACCGTGGATACTTCTATTACCGTCTGCAGAAAACAGCCCAAGTACTTTTTTAAAGCTCCTTATTATCAGTGTCTACTGTGTCTGAATATCCAGTGTAATTTGTGCTCTAATCTTTCTTGTATTCCTACTTTTGTCCTGTCAACATGTCACTCCCTCTGTCTCCTACCTTTGTTTAATTCTTAATAGCTTTATCCAGACGACCTTGTCTACAGACAGGGCTTTACCTCATTTTGGTATTACCTTTGAATGAATGAAAAACTTTATTTTGGTTGCTTTCATCCTTCACATCATATTTACAATTCATATTAAAATCATCACAACCAAAAAAGGGCTGGGAAGAAGTAAATTGCTTTTTTTAGCCCACCCTGCACCCTTTAATACCTATGGTTCACTGCAGAAGTGTTGCCCCTTTAAAACCTCACTATCTAAGGGTTGTTGTCACAGATTCACAAATGTCTGAAGCAGAGGCTGAGTTACCTTGTGGTGGTGCAAGAACTTTTTTAATGAAAACTGTTTGCAGTATTGTTGCAGTAAGTTACAGTATAACTGTACAGGTTCTCGTATTGTATTAATAAAATTTTATTTCTATGATGCTTTCATATTAAGTAGATCGCATTTTCTGCGTCAAGATTAGAATAGCAAATTATGTAAGTATTACGGCAGTCCATATTTAACATCTTAAATACAGAAAACACTATAAAACCGCACATGTTTTTCCCCATTTGTTAATTAGCCAGAGAGGGGGCAATGTATTCAATACCACTATATAAAAAGTGCACTAGATCCCACATCATCCATCATCTGTAGATTTTTTTCTTCAACTTTTGTATTCCGTGAACTACCAATGCCTTCAAAACATGATTCAATGAAATATAAAATAAATCCTATCAAATATTCAACGAAATGAGACCAATGAAAACCCCAGTAACATGAAAACACTGTCTCTTTCTCGTTTAATTCAACATTACTTCTGCATATATTAAATATATTTTTCAACATTTGTTTAAGTTAATTATTAATGTTTCAATTTCTTTGTCACAGGATTTCCATTAACACATTTTAGTAAAACAATAAATTGTAGTCTATTAAGAGACTATACAATCTTGAAAAAAATCTGCATCCTCAATAGAAACACTTAGGGCAGATATGAATGTACTGTCATCGCACTTAATTAAAAAAAAATTCAAATTATGACAGAATTATAACATTATGACCTCTGATAAATGAAGAAAATATCCATGATTATCTGGATACAGTGGCATCTACTCATAGTGTGGATATTGTAGACAGCAAGCTAAATCTAATTTTCAATGTTGATGTGTTGTGTGCAGGAAATGGACACACAAAGGGTGGTAAGCATCCATGACAGTTAAATTGTAATTGCCAGAAGACTTGCTCAAAAATTCTCAAAAACTGCGGCCTCATTTGGGTGTACTAGGCCTGCAGAGGGGTTGCCATTTACCAAAACTAATTGAAAATTGGTAACAGGGTCATCACTGCTCTGGGATGTAAAGTGGAGTGATGGCTGGTCTTCATGGTCAAATCGAGCAGTAGCTCTCGCTCACGTTGGTGGAGATATCAATGCTGCACAGAGCATGCAGAGAGCACGCCAGTTTATTGATTCAAGGGCTTTTCAACTGCAAAAGAGGTCCTAATGTTTGTGCTGATCCCTGTGCACCCCAGAAAGCACCAGAGAATAGGAATGGGAGCATCAAAACAGGACCATAGAGTGATGGAAAAATGTGGCTTGGTCTGATGAATAATGTTTATTTTTTATTTCATATGGATGGCTGTGTGTATTGCCTACCAAGACAGGGTATCAGGCTGAACGGAAGGTTTGATGTTTCAAACAGTGTTCTGTTGGGAAACTTATGGTTCTGCCATTTATATAGAAGTTAGAGTAATATTTACTAGCCTCCTAAACATTGTTGCAGGCCTAGAAAATCCCTCTATGCAGTGTAGGATGTGCTTGAAAAACAAGTCCAGTTTATTGGCCACTCCTGGCAACACACAGGTGATACCTGCACTAAATCACTTAGTGCAGAGACAATTTTATGCAGGTGGTTGTAATGTTTTAGCCCATGTATATTGTGATATACTCCAATCAGTTTCAAAGGCACTACAATTTGAAAGATGAATTGGTATCTGTTAATTAATGCTCAATGTGAGGCTCACATAGGGTCCTCAATTAATCTTAAGGATAAGAGCTAGTGGAAAAGGCTTGGACGGACAAATGTTGTTTTTTGGGGTGTTGATTCCATAACAGGTGTGTGTGATGCTGTATTTCAGGTACCAGAGGGAGTCCCAAACACTGTGGCTGAGGGAAGTGAGCTGCAGCTGATGGCTGAGAATCAGATCAATGTGGCAAGAGAGCACAAGGTCAACAATGTCAGTCCACCACACACAGGTAAGGACAATGAGAGAAGGTATATACTCACACACACATGCACATGCAATGGATTGATGTATTTTGGTCCCCATTAAGAATGCTTAAATTGTATTTTGATAAATGTGCTTGCCAAATGAGTTCATTTTCTATTCTGATGTCTTTCAAACATCTGTATGACAGGGGGTTAACCTACACAGCCTGCACACCATGATGGATGTTATTCACTTTTAGTTTTAGTTTTTATTTCAAGATGTTTTAGGGTTCAATGGCCATAATTGTAAATTTACAAGAAACATGGAAGAATCTAAATCTGCTACTTACTTATTTCCCTGCAAAAGTAATCTATTTTTTTAAGCAGTATTTTTTTTTCATGACCAGTGCAGGCCCAAATGCACCCACACATCCAAATAATGCAAAAGAACATTCCCCCTTCTTCTCAGACTGGATTTTCAGGGGACAAATTATCTGTAGGTGAGCCTTCTTATGTGTTTGGAGAATTATCCATCCTGGTATTTCCTAAAATTTTTTCAAACAAATTGCTGGTGTTTGGTCTTAAAATGAAGGTCTAAAAAAGAACAGCCCCCTGGTGTTAATAGACCCCAAATCCAACTGTAGTTCCTTGTTAAAATGGCTGTGGACAAGTTAACCCTTGGTGGACTGTGGCAGTTAATCATTTTAATGAAAAATAACACTGCATTAGTTTTAAAGCCGCACACAGTCTTGATCCGGGAACAATCCACAGGCTTCTCTTGCACTCTCAGTGGGACTATACTAAGGCTGGGAGATTTGTGGGTTGTGGCATTTAACCCCACAGTGCAGCCAAGAAAGCAGTTTCAACAACAGGGCAGTAAAGCCACCTGCTTTGTTTTCTACTGTCGTAGTGTTAGAAGTTCATATGAAATACTTGCTGAATAATTCCATGAATCTCAATATTAACAAACAACCGGTCAGCATAAATCCATGTTGCTTACTGGTGCTACAACAGGTCAAACATTGTTTTTTTTAACCTTCTCACTTTATTTTGATGATGCTTCTCTCTGTTGTCTCAGTCAGGGCAGCTGGTGCCATTTCTCAGGATGCAGAGATGGACCTTTCCTCTAGTGGGTTGACAGAACTGGATTTGGGTCCAGACGAGGTGTTCATTATATCAGCAGCCCCCAGCCCAAGCAGATTTCCCATCTCTAATCACACAGTAAGAACCCCCTTTTTTAGATTATTACTTCAATGTACACTAACAAGAAGCTGAATGGCAAACTAAAGCAGTGTCTTTTTGAGTCAAACAATAACAATTTCAAAACAAAAAAGAACAAACTATATGTAATGTGGGGATGTTATCTAAATGTCTTTTTTTTTTTTACAGTGTGAAATGCATTGGTGAGCTTTAAAACTCTTAAGCTACTGCATAAATTAGATCAAATGAATGAATTCTATGAATAAGAAGTGTTCAGAAGACATTTGAAAAACAGTGCAAGTCAGTATGAACTGAATAGGATTTAGTTGTATTATACATCTGCATTGCAAACACACCCCCATTTCATGGTGAAGCCTTGGTCATCAGAGAGGTCATCAGGTGGTCCCCAACCTTCCTTGGGTGTTTCGACACTTATCCATAACGCCCATCAGTTGGGGGGTCAGCAGTGAGATCTCCTCCAGGCTTCCAGCTTGTGTCCTCTTTTGTATGCCAGAGCCAACAGGAGGCTCTCTAAGATGCTTCTCCCAGCCTACGAACTGCTGCTTTCTTCAAGTCGCCTCTCAGTCCAACCTTTGTCACTAGATTCTTCATAGATTGGGCTGGGAATCCTTGACATCCCACTTCCCGCATCCATCGGACATGTTTTACACCCCTAATCCTTACAGTCTTGAAGAAGTTGCTGGTATTTGTTTATTTTTCCTCTCTGCAGCTTTCTCACAGCTCCCCTTCCATGGCACCATCAACGGGGATCTTCTTCCCCTTTGGAGACTACATGATGATTTCGGATCTTAGAGTCGTGGACAGTAGCGCCTCTTGAAATTAGAGTTTCCTCCTGAGATCAACCACCATTTCCTGTCCTTTGACTGACCGCAGGAGATTCTGCCTAGCAGGGCTGTGTACAAAGGCGATGGTGCTCAGCAGTGATCTTGCTATGGTTGGTTGCTTCTTCCTCTCCTCTTCTTAGAGGATGTATGTGAGCACTTCCGGCACCTTTTCATGGCGCCACCTGTATCTCCCCTGTGTCAAAGCAGTCTTGCACCCTGACAGACTGTGCGGCAATGTTCCTTTACCGCCACACAACCTGCAGAGCGGGTCCTCTCTCGTCCCCCACCTATGCAAACAGAATGGGATCAGTAAAGTGTCATATGTTGCACGGAATAGAAAGAAATAGATGGAAGGTCTCTAGCCGTCACAGTTCACCCCATGTGATGAATCTCTTGGGGAGCTTCCACTTGTTCCAGGCTCCTTGAGTTGCAAGCTTGATGGATTTTGCTTCTCTCCCTTCTTCTTCAAGGTTTTGGACTTCCCGATTGCCAATGCTCTCTTCTCCTTAAGGGTTGACATTGACCACTGATTAGCCCCTGTGTTCCAGTGCAAGGGTTTTCAACAATGTCCTTAGTCCTGAGAGAACATATCCCTACTTGATTGCCGTGCTGGTGGCCCACTTGCAGCCAGATCTTGTTCTGACTCCTGCTTCCCTGGTGCACCGATCTTGAGAGTCCCTATATGTCAGGATGAGTCTGCACTTGGCGACCATGAAGTTGTCCACCACTGATTACAGGGGAAGCTGGAGCTGGCCCGACCACATGTAGAGCCCCAAGGATGTATCATAACATTGATCGACCGGATTTTAATGGCAAAATCCCCCTCTCACAGGAATATCCGTACCGTTGCAACTGTAGACCATCATGATTTTTTTGGAGGTCATTTTGAATGCATAACATATTTGTACGTATTATTTTACAATCTTGTCGCATATTTATTAACAACAGGCACTCAGCTGGACACCTATGGTCACTGAATGTAAACTGTGACATCAGCGTCAATACAACTAATACAGGCATCCAATGTAAATTCTGAAAACAGTTGAAGAACATCCAAATAAGAGTGAATTCAACACCAATGTGTTTCTTGATTAGCCTGATAATGATAACGAACTGTCCACCTCAGATTATGTTAGCTGCAGCAACGTCTCCAAAAGAGTTAGCATTCAATATGAGCACCCAGATAAGAACACAATCTTGCCCAAGCTGGTGTTCAAGTAAGTTAAAGATCCATCTCTTTAAAGTGGCATTCAATTAAACATATTCGTTCATATATTTAAGAAAATGTGATGCGGCATAGTGCAATGTTGAATACAAAGCCAGATACTCTGTGGGTGATCTTCTGGAGAAATGATCCCTGAACCAACAAACATCAGAGGTGACAGGGCATTCGTTGCTTTGAATTGACCCTGTGTTCCTAATAAGACTGACACCATATTAGTGGTGCACTTGTGTCAGTCTGAACCTATGAAAACTATGAGGACATAAACGGGAAATGAGGATAATTAAAAGATGGCAGGAGCATTGAGGAAGAAGCGCTTCGACAGAGCATTTTCCTTTCTGCCCTCTTTTGTATTCTCTTGGAATAAGAGTTGGCATAAAACAGTTTTGGCAGCTTTTTTGAAGGACTGGCAAGCTTTTCTGCAGCCTGGGCTAATGGAGTATTATCTACAGAGCCAGATTCCCAGCTCCAATTGTGTGTGTGTGTCGTTGTGTTTTGGTGTGTGTCATGCACGCTTTGGCACACAGTGTGTGGTCCGCCTGTGTGTGTCCTTGATGCAGACGACCATGTAAATAATGTTTGTCAGTGTAAGCACATGCAATGTTTCCCAACGAAAGACACCAAATTATCTTGACAGTGTTGCCACCAGATGAACATCCAGGTTAGTGTGGTTCTTGTATGCCAACAGAATCTCATTTTTAATGTAATTGTAGTTTACAGATCCAAACAAAAAAGCTGTAAAAGATTCCTGCTGTTAATGGGGTAATGAGATCAGGGGATCAACATTGCCGCACATATTTCCCACCTCTACAATTCATAAAACTGAATTCAACCAGACCTTATTCAGGATAGCCGGGAGGACATGGGTTAGACCCTTCTTCACTTTTTTTATGCAACGTGTTGTGTGGCTGATTTCTCACCTTGTGTGTCAAACCTAAGAGGACTCATTTTGTTCCGAGGGCTTTAGTGACCAAAAAAACACTTTATTTAAACCCCTAGCTAATTCTTGTCTAGACAAAGCTAGCTGTTAGTGACTCTGTGGGAAGGATTATTCTGGGCTCCCTCTCCCACTGATGGGTGCTGCAACCCCTAAAACCTTCACCCTCCCCTGATTAATAGCAGCTGACCGATCAGAAAGGATAATGCGGAGTGCGCACATCTCACATGTCAATCACAATTAGCCTCTCCTGGTTGCTCAAGTTAAGACATCTTGTGTCCCCAATTAGTCATTTAATAGTCAGAGTTGTGCATATGCTGAAACTGTTCCAATAAGCCCCCTCCATCCACTTGACAGCTTTAATATACTTAATAAATGACTGAATGAGATGAATGAGTTTGGTGCTTGAGTCACACACTCAGCTGGCTGGCCATGTGGCTGACTGAGCCAAGCAAATCAGTACAGTTCCTTCTTATTAATCCATTAATGTATACGAGGTAATCCTTGGGGGGGGGGGGGAGCGAGCAGGAAATGGAGCAGGTGCAGCCAGCGGACTGGCAGCACCAGTCAGGCCTTGAGAAGTCTTGTAAGTCGAAGCGTGCAGATAATGATGAATGGCAGTTTGGGTGAAGCGATGGCACTATCTGTGTGGCAGTTTTGAAAGGAGACAATCCAGGGCTGTTGCTGCAGAGATGCGTGCTTGATTCAATACAAGCCTCTTGCACAGTGTAGGCCATTGACCATTGTAGCTGCAGTTGAGTGCTTGAGCATAATACCACCTCTGATATGTGAGCTATTTATGTTTTGTGGTCGTCTTCCCTCCTAATTAGTTTGTTTATCCTCTCTCAGCCACTCTTGTCGGCCAGGGGTAATACTTCCTATGGTGTATAGGTAATATTTTTGGTTTATTTTCATCAATTCATATAAACCAAAGGGGCTACCATCAACCTGATTTTAACCAGGTCAATGTGACAATAGTTAGGGCAGGTATAATTACAAATTATTTGTACAAAGTGCTCTAAAATACATCAAAACAAAAGAACCCGGTTAACCATACATTCATATTTATGCCAGTTTCCCGCTCGTAAAAACGCATAGGGATTCCCTTTCAATAAATAATATTAAAAATTTGCAATTTTGTCATGTCACAGAGGGTAATCGATGTTTATCACAATGGAAGCAGCTTGCTTTGACTGAAAATATCTACAAAAAGCTCAGCTTACAATGCTGATATTTTGAAAGAAATAATCTACATGGAGTATTTTGCTGGTGAGCTAACTTTTCTTACTGTCCAAAGTGAAAGAAATATATCCTTTTCAAGGTCCACTGACTTAATACTGATATGTCACATATTGAACATTTTTAAAATATATTGCCTGTGTATTTAGTGTAGCTACTGACAATGTTCTAAATAGTCATGCTGAAATTGAACTATGGATATATAAATCAATACTCACATGCAAGAGTATAACATCAACTGTTACAAATGAGAATGAGAAAGCATTTTATTTGTGATTTTTCAGGTAGCTGCCACAGTCCCGTCATCTCATATCTGCTTTGCTTAATGTTTTGCTCTCAGCAGAGGGAGAGGTTCCTTCGGCACAGTGACACTGGTCCAAGCCCTGTACGGGACTGGCCCTCACCAGACTCAACCAATTCCCCAACAGGCTCCAGGCTTGCTAGTGCGGGCAACGTAGGCTGTACTCGGCCGAGAGCTTGGAGTGTACGCACCTTCCAGGATTTCCTCCCACCACTGCCACAGCTGCACAAGAGGTGGTGTAGCTGGAACTCTACCAGTCCCTTCACCAAGCTGCTGGACAGCGTCAGTACTTAAAACTTAACCGTCCTTCCATACCCTCAGCACTTGTGGTCAGCCCAGGGGGTCATTTAGATATTGACAAGAGGCAACGGGGGGGAAGTTTGCTTAAGTCAAGGTTTCCATTAATTAGATTACAAATTGTTCAAGAAATTGTCTAATATGTTTTTTTTTTATTTTGCTGGGAATAATATATATATAGGCATTCCCATAATTTTGGCATAAATTGGACTCAATGAGGTTTCTCACAGCTATATTACATCAATTATATAAATATTAACAGATTGATCTTTATGCTTGCCATTGACTGTAAAAGTCTGTTGTTGATTTCATATTGATTTTACCAGGTTACCAAAGATAATATGGAAATATTGTATGATAATGTTAAATAGAATAGAATATTCCTTTAATAATGCCACTGTGGGGAAATAGTAAAAATATATTCTTGTTTTTGTTTTTTTAAGAAAACAACCTTGTGAGTACCTTTGATTAAACCAAATAAACAAAAAAGGCTGTTAGAAGTATGCACCTGTATGTAGTCCAATTTTGCAATGAAGTGGTAGAGAAGGAGATTGACTGTGTTCTATTGAATTTCTCACATTCTTGTGCGGGTTTCTTCGATTTTTTTTTTTTTTTTCTTAATGGGATTTCAGTACGATCAACTGCTGTGCTCTTCATGGGAGCAAATCTAAAAACCTGTTGTAAAAAAGAAAAGGTACATTGTTGCGAACTGCATTCCTGTATCATTCCAGGCTCCATCCAGTCTTGTGGCTGACTGCAGAGGGGATGAGAGCCGGAAGGTCTTGTCTGACGGACACCTGGAGGCCAATGCAAACAACAGTACCATTTCCGACTCCTCAATCAGCAATGCCTCATACCCTTTAGCCCAGCCTACCCAGAGGCAACGGCGTCTTAACTCCACCAGCAACCTGCGGCGGTCCCGCTTCACTGGGCCTTGCTTTGGCCTGCTCTCCGGTGCAGCTGACCCAGCTAAGTCCTCTGGGCTTGCTCATGCCCAGAGCCCCCAGTCTGAGCCGAGCACTTCCTCTGTGTCATCAGCCCAGTGTCAGATTGAGAGCAACCAGGCAGCAAAGAGACGTGATTTCCCAGGCGAGGGTGATCACATCAGTGTGCCTGTGTTCGCGATCTCAGAGGAGGAGGACCGGCAGCCTCTTGTCTCTGCTGAGTACCTGGACCAGACCTCTGCCTCTGCAGTGCTTAATGGGCTGATTACGGGGACATTTGATGGAAAGAGGTCTGCCATCACAAGTTACAGCCTCAGCCCTCAGAACCAGAGGGCCAGGCTGGAATGGAGGCCTTGGGGGAGTCAGGTGTCTGGCGGAGTTTGCCCACTCCCTTCCAATGCGGCTGTCTTCGTGACCGAGCCAAACGCCATCACCGATACCCAGCCGCCTCTTGGTCCACCAGGATTGCTGTGCAGCATTGTGAACCAGATGTGACCCAGCAGAAGAACAGCATGGACTTGGGTGGGCGAGTTGAGCATTTCTGAACTCTTGTTAGTGCCACTTTGTTTAATATATAACCACCTTTAATTTTTGAAATCGACTTTTGCAAAATGATTACTACACATTCTATAGCTTTGTGTTGCTTAATGTTTTTGTTGTTTTTTTTTTTTCTCAAAGTTTATATTTGGTGAAAGATGAAATATGCTGCTTAATATGCCAAGATACACTGCTCTTACAAAAAATACTGACCGAAGCAAAGATGAAATGAGAATTGAGAGGCCAACATACACCCCAACAGTAAGGAGCACTTTTTTAACCATATTCACCCTGTATGATGTATTTCAGTAATATTCCAATTCACTTTGCCTTCATTCATTTTACTTTTTATGCTACCCTGTGCCAGCATTCTGCTTTTTCTTGAACATGGGTCTTCATTTTAGCAAAACTTGTTAAAACTTTATACTAGAGCTATCACCCTGAAGGCTTATGCAAAGTATAGATCATGTGTTAATCAGTCCTGCAACTTTGTACTACTACTGCTGATACTGGATTGTAAAGGGAAATCAAGACAATGAAAAAGCATATACTAATGTACTCTATTGAGAAATCTAGTTTTGAGTAAGAGCTAGCAATCACAACAGTATTCAAAATGAGTTTATGAATGACTGTAAAGTTTTAATAAAGGCTGTCATTTACATTTTGTGTACTCGATCTGACATTCATCGGGACTCTTCGGTTCTCTGGTCTTGACTAACAATTTTTGTTGTTAGTGAGGTTTCCTTTAGGAATTCTGATCATCTTGATCAATTGAAAGAACTGTGATAAATCTCCCACACGTCCTCATCCTCGATCAACACATTTTTTACATCAAAAGGAAAGCTGTACTCAACAATTCAGTCATGTGCTGGCTCAAAAATGTATTTCACATCATCAAACTTACATCATAAAAAAGAAATCATTTAAAGTATTATGATTGAGAAAGGACATTTGGTTAGATAATGAATGATGGCCAAAAATGTTGTTATAATAAAGTGATCATGTTTGTCCTTTGTAGATGAATGGTTAAAAAAGGATGTGTGATACCTGAAATGACCTGTCAATTATTCAATAATTTGGTTGCTAGACAACTGTGTTCAAGTTAACATTTCATATAAAATAAATGGATACACACTCAATGGTGAGGGCATTTACTTGACCATAACTTATAACAGTGGGTGACAGCACAAACATTTTATCTTATGATTTGTTGGAATATTGTGACAAAAGCAAGTCATTACATAAAACAGGTAAATTGTATTCACAAATGAAGCATAAGGAGAAAGCGGGATTAATCTGGCATGTCAAAGACTTTGTTAGTAGATGCCATTAGCTCATCTAGACTAGCAACTAGCCGTAGATCAGACACTTCCAGCTGACTTCTTAACAATGCACTGCATGTAGTTCCAGGTGTCATATCAAGAACTCCAGCCTTGCAGCTGGAAAGACGCTTGACGAGTTCGGATTGGTCATGAATGCAACTTAGATGTTGCTCCATCTCCCGGTCTCCTGAGAGCATCAGGTAGAATGAAAACTGCCTCTTGCATACAGCTTGGTCCACACTTTCACACACAGTGAGTAAATATTTGCGTTAGTATACAACCCCCAGCCACCTCCCACTGACACCGACACCAACATCCTGGGGAGACTGCACAGCCCTACTCCAAACCCTCTATAATACCAATTCCTGATTGGAGCGGCTTGGGACTGTTGTTGGCTTAAGAGTGCCCAGATCTCCAGTAAGGAATAATTAAAACTCAGCCCCTCTGTTGGGATCGAGCGGGCTTGTGCTGAGGGCCTGAGCTGCTAAGGAATGCCAGAGTGGACCCACCAAGGCTAGGGGGTGAGGGGTAAAAAGAACACCTAAACCACCTCACTAACACCACAAAATCACTCAGGACTGCAGAGGACAGTGCAAAGTCAAATCACAACCCTGTCCCAGACTGCTTCAAGACCGGAAATAAAAAGACCAAAAAAAGACAGTGGATCATATTTGCTGTGGCTGATGGTTGTAGTACTGTACGAAATCCAAAACATACCACTTTGTTGTGTATGATCATAACATTTATGATTCAGTTTTCACAAATTATGTAAACCAACAGCATGTGAATTTTGTAATCTTAAAGACTTATTACTAATGACTAATGTGCAAATATATATATATATTTTTTTTAATTGAAGACAGCAGAACTCTTTAAGGATAGTCCTCAGAAAGCAATCAGAAAAATAAGAATTAAAAATAAGTGAGGCATCACCCTAAAACTACGCCTGCAATTATCTGTGCTAAGTCACGAGATGCCAGTTAATACAGGACTTGGGAAGTTCCCCATCACGACTAATAGAGAAACGACCATACACCTAAAACTTCTCTGCTCTATTTAAATATAATATCTTTCTTGATGGTGGCGCCTGTTTGTTTAACGACAACAAACAAAGAAACAGCTCTGAGTTTTTGTAAAAGTCATAGAAAACATTTTCTAATACTGCATTTTTGTTTGAAGAGTGACTGACATTTGGGTGATGAGAGAGAACAATGTGTGTTAAGTAGTCACACCTACAAGGAACTTTTTTTTTTTTAAACAAGCAAACATGGTTGACCAGTGATTAACCAAATCAGCAGCATTGTTTACCTGAGGAACCAGGGAATATCAAATCAGCCAAAATGCAAACCTGACCAAACATTTCCCATCTGCAAAACAAACAAAAAAAAAATCCTGCAGAATCCAGCGTAAGTAATCTCTTTCCAGTATCAGCTGCCTCTGAAAGCAACATCCCCCTTATTATTTAAACAATACTGTTAGTTTTAAAGTCGAGAAAAATCTCATTACAGATTAGTTATGACTACAAAGCGTCCCTTCTGCACAACTTGGAGATGATTATCCTGAGCAAAGCATACAGCCGAGGCCCCCCTGCCTTCTGACAGTATTACAACACATTGACCCCCCTCCCACAGACATGAAATCTTAGACAAATATCACATGGGATTATGAATCTAACCTTGCATGCATGCAGGGCTTTGACATGGCTGGGAACACACTTGGGTTTTCAGGTGAAATATTTACACCATATAGTTAACACATAGCTGTTCATATCTTGGGAACAGCATCTCATAAAACATTGCTAAGGGATACTAGTCTTTCTATTCAAGGTATTTCTGCATTCTTTATTTTTACCCACATTTCTCAAAAGACATCTGAGAACAAAATAACTGTGCATGTAGTTGGAAGCCTGGGAGTCTAAAAGCAACATTTCATTTGTAAAATATATTTCAAAAATCAAAGAAGTTAAATACACAGGCTGTGTGACAGCTGCTAACATATCAAATACATTAGTTTTCACTTTTATCGAGTGCTTATTTGCCAAACAGTTCTAAACTTTGAAGAAGTGCATAGCATTACATGAAGTAGCCCTGTGCCAGGAAAGACACAATTTGTTGTTTCTTTTTTCCTTTCTTTTTGCATTACATTGTTGCATAGCAGGCAAAACAGCTGAGACAGACGGCTACAAAAAATAACCATGTTTCTTCAGAGTGCATGATGGTCCACACGATCAGTGCTGATTCTCAGATCCTGAAGCGTGTCTGCTCACAAATGTGGTTGAATTTCCTGAAAAGAAAATACAAGGAAAATGTGTGACTGTTCCTTATGAAACCTGAACGATGAGACCGAAACAGGTGCCTTTAGCAAAGTCCTCCAAATTTAAACAAGGATTCCATCTAGTGGTAAAATAACTGAACAGCATGCAAAACAGATTTATCAAATGAGAAGGTTCACATCATGTTCACTTTGGATTTATGGACTAACAAGGGGAAAATATACCATTTACAACCAACATATTAGTTGGGTTGTGGCAACAGTTGATGCATATTGGTTTATTAAGGTACAAGGTGAACACGATTATATTAAATTAATAACGCCATGGATGAATGTAAAGTAGAAGCATTTTGTTTTTCTCTTTGAACTAAAGAAATTATACAGAAAAAGTTGTTTGGAATTATTTATTTACTAATTTTTTCCACTCTGCAGTAGCTTGGAGAAAAGTTTATAAATGAATGTGAGAAGCAACATGCCCTATTTGATAAACACTATTCTATATTTAAGGACATTACTTCGAAAAAAAGGCAACATTTTGGGTAATTTAAGGGAAATGTATCAAGGAGGCACTATGAGAATGAGGAGCATTAATCCTCTTGTATGTTCTGGATACTCTGGTAGGAGGCACAGATTGCTGTGCTCCAGCACGACCCAACATAGGAGCTGCTTTTTCCCACAAGCCATCACTCTGCTTAACACATAAATCCCCATAACACCCTACATACCATGTCATATACTAACAATTACATCTCGACCTGATCATTACTTTCTCTAACACAGATCATATCATCAATGAAAGCAATTTTTATAATCTCAGGTCACCATACAATGTCTCTATATGGTGTACATACTAGGAAACGTAACCCTGTAGTAAATAATACACATACGTAATCTATACAGATATCTCAAAATAGCCTTAGGTCAAAATAGTTTTAAGTCAAATGGACTTGACTTTCTTGTCTTGAAGACGTTTCACGTTTCATCCAAGAGGTTTCAACAGTCCAAACGGACAGCACATCTTGTGCTGTACTTAATCATATTCCAACTCAGATAAGTCCCCAAAAGTGGTACCTTGACAAGTTCTCCATTCGCACAACGACCCCATTGAACCTAATTTCAGCAGAACGACTCTCTCATTAGCACACCGAGACATCACAACTCAGACCAGACCAGTTGTTATTATAATGTATACTTTATGAATCCTCGTGGGGAAATTCTTTCTTTGCATTTAACCCATCATGGATGAACCATGAGAAGTTGGTATGCCGTCTAGCAGCACCAGAGGGGGCAGTTAGGAGGTACGATGCCTTGCTCAACAGCCCTTTGACACACAACAGGAGGAGCTGGGGAATCGAACCAGAAATGTTTGGTTCCAAGGGCGATCGCTCTACCTCCTCTGCCATGCTGCCCAGCTACGTGCATGCGCGCACGCACACACAGACAGACAGACAGACAGACAGACAGACAGACAGACAGACAACCACCCGCAGTCCATTTGAACTGAAAAAGCCTCTCAGATGAGAGGTCTTCAAGAGAAGAAACCTTCTCAGTTCAGTAGCCACAAAGGGATTTTGACCACAGTTCACCATGACTAGGATGACCTTGATAGACATATAAACAGCTGTTTATCAAGATTTACTTTATCTCTTTGCACGATCACACAGCTCATTTTACTCTTTGGTATATTACCCAACAAAAATTGCACTCTGAATAAGTGTATTTCTATAACATCCTGATGTCCAGTCGATTTTGAGTTTCACATCACTAAGATGTGTAACTGAAAAGCAGATTCAAATTCCTTGTACATGTGAACCTACTTGATTAATGAAACTGATTCTGATTTTTAACTGACAGAAAATGTAGCTGAGTAGATGATTAAACACAGGCTTAATTAGTGCATTTTATCCATCACTTAAATGAATGGCAATTTATGAATTACAAAATGGGAAAACATGTTAGAACTTCCCATCCCTTGTGTTACCCATAAGCCCACACATTTGTTACAGCACTTCCCCAATACCAGGGCTAGGGGGCAGTTCAACAGGGATTTCAAGTAGTTTCTGTAGAAAAAAAACTTACAGAGCATGGTGGGCCTTCACCTGCGTTCGACAGTTTCGACCCCAGTAGCAGTTGGGACGAGACGTCACTGTAGCTGTGGACAAAAGGAGTTATTTCTTGAGTTTGAAAAATTGCCAAAATGGTGAAGAGCACTTTCAAACTGAATGTTTCTAAAATTGAGTGACTTTCCATTACTGTATTCTCCGGTCGCTGGGTGTAATTCAGTCTACGGTGCAACCTTTTTTACCCCCCCCCCCCCCCCCACACACTT
>CAAKHD010004154.1:157775-181668 GCA_901007705.1 Fistularia tabacaria | reverse complement strand
AAAAAAAAGATAAAAAAAAAAAAGAAAAAAGTTGTTTTTTTTTATTATTCCGGTGGTGGGGACAAAAACACCCCCCCCCCCCCCCCCCCCCCCCCCGCACGCTCCCACCGTAAAACATCTATTGGAAAACATACAGATACAACTTGTGAGACAAGTGTTGGTTTTAAATTCTATTTGTACATTATATATGCCAAATTCGGAAATGAATGTCTTTTTATGTTAGGTTAATTAATTATACTGGAGACTCAGGTTATTTTCCCAATAACGAAATACTTTTGAAACCAAAAGGATTTCTGCTCAAATGTTAGTTTAACTATCGCTATGGTGCTAAAGCTTCCATAAACCAACAGGTACAACGAATTTAAATGTATTGTACTGTTATAGAGTAAGTTTGATACTTATAATTAATACTTATACTTACAACCATATGGAAAACATCGAGGCACCTTGTGGGACAAGTGTTAGTTTTAAATACTACAAATTTCGTGCTAGTTGTACATTATGTATGCCGAGTTCATTACTAAACGTATGTATATGTAAAGTCAATCTAATAGTCTGGGAAATCAAGTTACTTTCCCAATTGCAAAGTAAGTTCGGAACCAAAATCATTTTCGCTCAAATGTTAGTTTCACTATCGCTAGCGTACTAAGGCTTCCTTCAACTTACTGTTATCAGATGTTTAAACGTACCGAACAGTCGTATATTAAGTTTGAAATGTATAAAGTCATCCTAGCCTTCGGTCATCATTGACCAGAAACACAAATAGCATAACTGCATGGAGATATATTTACAAACACAAGTTCGTTTACAACATCAAGCTAACATTTTTTGCTAACATTAGCAGCTAACGACACCGTTTAAACTTACCGAAGAGCGCATCGGATTCTTTCAGAACTACGAAAGGCTGTATCGTTATGGGTTTGTCATATCAGAAAAACGGACCAGTTGATATACCAGACTGTTGTGCCAGTGACTCTGTGAGAAACTGATTACTTCCTCATGTACCAACAAGTAAAGCACATGCGACACACACTTCCTGTTACCGGTATCAGCTGACGGCTGAGGAGAACCCTGAACAGGCTCTGAAATCCACAACAGACTCAGAGAGTTCTAAACAAACCCCTCGGAAAAAGACAGTATTTGGATCGCTTATAGCTCGATCGGTTAAGGTGTGTATTGTCTATTGGAACATTTGTAACACTTGGTTTAATTAGTCATGAACAGTAGGTCATCATGGCATTTCATACAATACTGGAAGAGCCTAATTTTCATATGTGATCGAAGACACAGATACAAAATTACAGTTGGACTGGCATTAATGTCTGACTTTAGAACTTTAACTGTTAACACACACTATGATTTGCGTTCCTGGGGACATTACCATAGAGCTGCTGCATCGTCATCATCATCATATGCTGTGACCCCTTCAAGATCCTCCTTATCAAAGTGAGAGGGAGTGATATGTCATGAATGGCATCCAGTGATGGAATACAGTGAAAGGGAGATATTTATTTATTGTTATCTTAGAATACAAGTGAGGATAAGCAGACTCTCCAGACTGAACAGTCATATATATGTATGTATGTATGTATGTATGTATGTATGTATGTATGTATGTATGTATGTATGTATGTATGTATGTATGCATGCATGCATGCATGTATGTATGCATGCATGCATGTATGTATGTATGTACGTATGTATGTATGTATGTATATACATATGTATGTGTATGTATGTACATATATATATGTGTGTGTGTGTGTGTGTATATATATATGTGTATATATATGTATATATACGTATATAGTGCAAAGTGGAAGTCCCCCTTGCATTGGTTGCAAATAATACATTTTATCTTGTCACTGTGTTTGACTACTATTAGTTTAATTGAACCTTTCTTCATTAACCTTTCCTCCTTTTGGGCCTTGAATTGCCTGACTGGGACAAATGCTTGGCTGACAGTCCATGGCAGCGCAAGCCAAAGGCCAACACAGGCACCCTACAGTTGAGATTTACTTTAGCCAATTTGCCATGAATGTACTCTGGGTGAAATTCAAGATCAGCAAGCTGATGACGTCTACCCAGGGGACATGTCCTTGATGTGTTTGTAATGCTTTCTCATGAAGATGTCTCTCTTGTGATGCTCAGCGCCAGGAGCAGCAAGAATTCCGTCACATCTGTCTTCTGCACTTAAGGATTTCTTGCAGACCTTTTAATGAGGTCCTGTTTTGTCTCTGTTGTGCAGTTTGGGAAGAAACTACCTAACAGTTTGAAACACTGCTGCCCTCAAGTGTTGTGTCCACAGCATTTCTCTCCATGCGCCTCTGCCCCTTGGGCTGACAGACTTATGATTATTTCTTCTAAAATTCATTCTGTATTCCCCTCAGATGAATGAATGACTACAGAGAATTTTGTGTGTTATGACAACTCCCACTATTTGGATTTGAAGGGAGTAAAAATTAGTTTGGGGAATCATCAAGTGCTACTGTTGCCCCTCTTAGATCCATTAACTTCAAGCTGCAATATGGGAAAAAAAAAATCATTTGCTTTTATCAGTCACTTGAGAAAGCTGGTGGGTGTAGGTCCAGGCTTGAATGTAAATCAACTGGGTAGCTGAGATATAAGGCCTTTGGTTAAACTCCTTCCCTAAAATAGAGTTCTGATGAACCCTCATGGCTGCTGACCTAATAGTTAGATGATTTGAATATTTTATGATCAGTTTACTAACTGCCTTCTAATGATTTCTGTTAAGTATAATTTATAAACAAGGCTTTGTGAAATTATCGGATCACCTTTAACTTAATCCACTTCATTGTTAATGATAAGTTTATGATTTTCCACCTTTTAATGCTTTATTTTCTTTTAAGATGTCAAATATAATTCAGTTCAGTAAATTGTTTTGTATTGCTTTTCTCACTTGTGCTTTTAAATACCTGCTACACACATTTATTGTCTTAAAACAGTTTAGCTTCAGTGGCTTCTGAATAAGATTCAGCAATACACAGAACTTTCATCTTGTGTCGCAACATCCACCGTGTCTGGAAATATCAGTAGAGCCCACAAGTTGGAGTCACTACTCATATTGAAAAAATTCACAGTTGGCTTTGTGGAAGCACTGGATTTTATATTGCAGTTCTAAGTGGGCGGATCTTTCTTGTTTAAGAAGACTAACATCTCTCTAATAGAAATAGCAAATGATCCTTTCATGTAGGACTAATCTCTGCAAAGCCCCATCTATTCCCTGGCAGTGCATTATTAATGGGCAGTGTGGAAGCTGGTCAGTATGGGGGCCTCTCCTCACTAATGCATCCATTCCTCAACATAGGCAGTTAGGAAACCGCACACAAATACAGCCTACACTTACAGACTCATGCACAGACATATAGATGAAGGGGTGTTGTATAAAATGTATTCTTAGGGGAAATTATTACATCTTCACTTGCCATTCAGCAGTGACTCCAGAAACCTTTGCGGATCCGCTGATAAGGTCACAACATCACATTGAATACAGCTTCAGGAATCCCACAACAACACTGTCAATCAGCATTTCCTAATTGGATCAGAGAGTACTTGTGGCAGCTGCATAAAACATCAAACACATAATTAAATTGAAATTGAAATAATGAGAAAATAAACCTTAATGTTGCCAAGTGGGAATGGAGGCAAGCTGAGGAACATCATTCTGCTGTGCTCTCTGAAATTATCTCTCTCTGGCTCAGGCTAATTGCTGGAGGATGTCCTCTTTAGTGAGTGTGAAAAGCTGTGTCTAATTACTGCAACATTAATCAGGCATTAGCATGTTATCACAAGGTTAACTTATCAGGAGGGGCCCAGAGGCAGCTGGAAGTGTCATTTACCCTTACTGCACTGGGCCAACTTAGCCACAAGGGGTAGTGCTTGTTCTTTCTATTAATCATTACTCAACCCTGTAGAAGCCAGGAGCTTCATTAGGTATAAAAGTAAAGTAACCATGTTGGATACGATCGCATGTGCATTGTGGTATTCAGACTACCCGTAATGGAATTGAGAATATCAATAACAAATAGATGCTATTTCCCTCTCAGGGTTGGGGCGAAATGGGAACCCTTTCCCCCACGAGGTTGTAATTTATTTACATATTATTTTGCACAGATCCACCAAGGAGACATCTTCGCACATAAATATATGAGGAACAACATTGATAGACATAATCTGTAAAATCAATGTCAAGCAGTGGCGTACAGTTAGTTTCAATGTAATGAAGATTGACCGAATGGTGATTGCATGCTGAATTAGTTAGATATGACTGCACTTAAATTATCAACCACCAATGGTGGAAATTACAAGATGTGAAATTCTTCGATCACACTCTGCGACAACAAGCATTAGATATTATGAAATACGTTAGTTTGAGGCAAATCTAAAACAAACCTCTCCAAAGTAGCACAAACAAGCTAAGCCAATCAAAACAAATTATATTATGGTTCTTGGTTGTGAACAAATACTGGGATCTTGGCTGCATACAGTTTTGAGTTATGTCCTGCATCTTGCATCCTCTTATGCATTAGAGAGCATCCTTAAGGTTATGTCCCATTGTCTGTTGTTGGAAAGTGAATATAGCATTTGTCTGCTGTATACCCAGAGTCTCAGGACTGATGTTCAAACAAGCTATGCTTCCTATTAAAATGTTCTACTTAGCAATTCAACTGTTTGTTTATGTTTTGGCGAAAAAAAAAAATTGGAAAGATTTAGGCAATAACACTAGTAAGGTTTGGGAAAACATCAGAATAGTGTTATTTACTTCGATGGGGCATTTTTCAGTAAAGTAATGAAACACAGGAAAACTCAGTCCCTCCATCCATTGTCTACCACTTATCCTACTCAGGGTCGTGGGGGATGCTGGAGCCTATCCCAGCTGCCATCGGGCGAGAGGTGAGGCACACCCTGGACTGGTCGCCAGTCAATTGCAGGGCCACATAAACAGACAGACATCCATTCACTCTCTCATTCATACATCAGGGAAGTTCTTCCCATTAACTTTCTGCATGTTTTTGGACTGTGGGAGAAAACCGGAGGAAATCGAAGCAGACATGAGGAGAACATTCAACCTCCACACGGAAAGGCTTCCTGCGGGAATCAAACCAGGGTCCTTCGTGCTGTGAGGCAGAAATGCTAACCACTCCTACTGCTGCACCATAGCAACTCCAAAAATTTGTTTCTGACTAAATACTTAATAACTGCTTTCGCACTTTTGGGTCTCTTCGCAGTTCGTTAGAATCTTTTCAGGAACTCTGCAGTGATTTTCGTGCATTCGGAAAGCATAGGAACTACAAAGTAGGATCTCAGTTCCAAAAACCATTTCAGGTCCACCGAGACTGGGTCTTTTTCACAATTCCACAGAAACTCATTTAACATAGGAGCTTGGTGACTGGTGGAACATTCACTCTCTCATCCGCACATCTGCGCAATTTTTCCAATTAACCTTCTGCATGTTTTTGGACCTTGGGAGGAAATCAGAGGTCCTGGAGGAAACCCACGCAGACACGGGGAAGAACACAACTCAACACAGAAAGGTCCCTTGTCGGGATCGAACCAGGGTCCTTCGTGCTGTGAACCACTGTGCCAAGAAAAAATTTAGTATCTAGAAAATAGTGGCACAGATACAGATTTGAAACAGCTGTCTCTATGTTTTCAGCTTCCGACCATACTACATATAAAATACCATACACATACATAAAATTAGCTCTTTACCTTGTAGAGATAGATGCCCTCTTGTGATCATGGTAATCATAACTAGAGCAAAGGAAGGAATCAGTGTCGGGAGATCTATCCCCAACCTATTACCCACACTTTTATACATTATAAATCATCACTATTATTCAGCAGTGATTTGCAAACGATTTGTAAGGAGAAATATCTGGCGATGATGGGATTGCTAATTTTGGACCTTCATTATGGTTGTTTGAATTGCAGGACATGTCAGACGTGCATGGGTGGAGATTAAAGGTCATTCCTGGCAGCAGGTTGGTACTGTGCCCTGACTTCATTACCAACGGCTACCGAACAGTCTCATCAGGATTCCAGTAGGACAGAGTAGCTGTACCACCGGCAGTCCTGCCAAAGGCGCTCATTTGTCAGAGAGGCATGGAGATCACAGGCTGACAAATCTCCCATGTCTCCCAGACTGTCAAGCTCTTTGCCTGCATATCAAAGACAAAAGAACAGAGCTGCAGAGCAAGAGAGCAAAGCAGCCATTCCATTTAAAGATGGTCTGCTGTTTAACCCCCCTGAGCTTGCCCTTTGAAAATGCCTATTAGCCTGGGTGAGAGAGATTACAAGCAAATAAAATTACATTCATTGTGATATTTGATTGCATAATACCCCTGGAATTATAATTACACTGCACTCACACTTTTCATTTAAAAATCATTTGACGCCAACAAAGAATCAGAGATGGGAATGAGCAGGTTGTGCGTCGAGTGTGTGAATGCACATTATCAGGCCTGTTTTACTCAAAAAAATAATAATGGAAAAAGAATGAAGGTGAAAATAAGAATGCAATCAGGTAAGAGTGCAGAATTTAATTATATGGAACATTGAGCTTTATTTTCATCTGCCAGTCTTTTGGAATAACAACAGGAGAGTGATGTCGAGTGGAAATGCCTTTTTGCCGGTTGTTGTTTTTTCAATTCACTGGTTGCAGTTTATAAATATATAATTTATATTACAGTTATTACAGTAAAATTCCCTCAGCACAACTCACCTACAACCTTTGTGTCTGTCAGACTTTCACCAAATACACAATGGTGTATCATGGGGCATGTGCCATCTGGCTTAAACCAACAAGCAGAAAGGAAGAGATAAGAGACATTCTTGGGCGACACAGAGACGAGGCAAGAGAAGAGCCAACTTGATAGCAGTACTTGTTCTGATGTGTTAAATAGCTGGCCTTCAACACCCCAATCAATCGCTGAGTAAGACCACTGTGTAGCCAAGGGTTGTGTTAGATAGCCAGATGGCTGCAGTCAATGGACCTTTGCCTGATCTCTTGTGTCACAAAAGCCGCGATCATGATTCTAGCCACACAGAATGGTGAAAGGCAGCAGTCTGTTTTTCTTGTTTTCTTCTGGAGACTTGTTTAAGTAAGTGTTAGAAAAAGAATTACTATTTAAATGATTAAAATGAACAATTTACATTTCCTCCCAATTACACATCCATATTGTCAAACGGTTATGAAACACATTTTGGTTTTTGCTCTCAAAACTCTGAGTAATGAAACCAGTGAATAATACGCCTACCACCTGACAGAGGAAAACACAATATGCCAAAGTACACATACAAGAAAGTCAGCAGGAACAGACAAGCATTTTGAATGTGCTCCAAGACCTCGAGAGGTCTGTGTTGACTAATCTGCAAACAATCCACTCTGCAAGCCCCATTGCAAGTGGAAGAACAAGCCCCTTAAGCTGTGACATTAACGAACACAACAAGATAAGATAGGGTTTGTTATCTTTGTGCATGGAACTCCTGCTCAGATTGGAGATAAGAGCCTTTCAAAGCATGTTTGCTGTCTGACAAATTTCCAAAGAATGGGAGGCAGGCGTAGTCAGGGTTGGAATGCTAAAAAGGCAGTAGCATCCAGAATATGATCCCACTGACCTTTTCAAAGTTATTATAGTTACCATTACTATTTGGTGAGTTAGGTTTACATTTCATGAAATAAATATAGTCTAAAACCAGACGGTTTCACCGACAGCATGAATATGTAACAGAGGCACTAAACATTATGCATCCAAAGAAGTACCACATGCACAGGTATTGAATGTCTTAATAGTGCCAGGTTGAAGTTGAAACCACACTGTAAGACATACAAACAATAAGACACCATATTCGTGTTGGTCTAGGCCTGTCATGCAACAATAAGATGACAGATGCTGTACATATTTCCACATAATGTTGAATACATAAACATGATGTTAATATAGCTGTGCCAAGTGACCATGGTATATGGCATACATATGTGTTCCATTAAAGCTTGTGTGATCACATAGGTAAATGTTCATACATATGTACATGTTAAGGTTAAGAAGTAAAATTATCATATTGTATTACTGCCTTATAAGGACATGGAAATCAGTATAGTTTCTAAAGCAAGGGTATTTTTAAAGGTTGTTCAGATAAGTCAACTTATATGTTTGAACACAAACATTTGTAATGTTTGGAACTGATTGTTGTGTTCTGTGTTTGTGAACAGTCCTTTTGATTAACTGCTCTTCTTTCTGCATTAAGATGCTTGATAGGGATTTTTAGGGTTCCCAATATAAATGTACTAAAATTAAAATATAAAATATAAAAGTTCACCTTACTGGGCTTCAGATAAATATACAAATATTTTTCTGCAATATGTTTTAATTGTCGTATCCTGTCTTATTTCTGCTGAGTGTTGTCAGTTTTTGCTTCAAAATAATATTCTGTAAATCTATGGACGCTCTAAAATCATGGCAAACCTATTTTTGGCTCAGTAACAAAGATCGGAAACACATATTGACGTAAACTGAATGGTTTGCATATTTAAAGTCCACATGTACTAGTCTTTTTAGCTATTTTATGGGATTTATATTTTATAGGGGCGCAGTTCAAAAATATATTTATGGATTTTATGTCATATGGCTTTTGGTTTTCACAGATAGCACTGTCTTGCTGCTTTTAGAGGATGTGGGTCGAGTAAACAGTTCTTTTTATTAGACATGAAAAACAAAATCATGAAATATCAAAATGTCGCTTTTTTTGTTTACGATCTTTTTGTTTTGTTTTTTCAACATTTAAAATCAAATGTCACTCATAATAGAACCACTCGAAAATACATGATTTAATCGAACTTATTAAAGTGATTTATTTGCTATTAGCCAGCCAGTCCCTTATTTAAATCTGACAGCCTGCTGAAAAAAAACAAAACTATCAGCAATAAATGCTCAAATCAAACCGAACCAACACTCCCTTACTTACGATAGCTCACTTCACATGCAAAGCAGTTTCTGATTTCCAGTACTGGTGGTCTAGACCATATTCGAGGCCTGACTCCAAGGGAAGACTGGATACAGACAGTTTAATACTTTGGCTCAGTGTTTCCAGCCGAGCCTTTGCAAGGTTTTATAAGGAAAGATGGGATATTTCGTTTTTCAAAGTCTTAATATATAGGCTGTAAAAACAACATCTCAGTCAATTTCATAATTTCACACTGGAAAGGAAATCCTCACACATGGATGCCAAGAACTAGGTGCTCAATCTCTGCCAGCATCAAACTGAATAAACCCATCTCAATGTGCCCACACTACCAAAGGGGGATGAACTAAATCGTAATTCTCATTCTGCAGGTTGGAAAAACTTCCGCCTTCTCAGATGCCAAGCTTCTCGGGTGAGGCGATCCCAGCGATGAGCCAGGGAATGCTCTGCTAACTGAGCCCTGGAGAAATACGGTCACGGCAAGATCCATATTCAAATAAACTTCACTCTTGGCCCATGCACACAAGCCATGTTGTCACCAGCTGGCAAAGCCTCTCACCGCCCCTTCAAATACTGAGCCATTTTTGATTAACGTCTCTATGTCTAATCATGAGTGCTGCCGGAGCCAAATTGGACGAGCCACGTATGGCCCCCCATTTGCCTTGAAATCTCTCTCTCCTTTTTTTTTTAAACAAGTTCTAAGCTCTTGAAAATCTCTCTCTATTCCACCTCCCCCACTGTCTTCGTTTCTTCTCTTGTGCCCATATATACCAGAGAGGGTGGTGCGGTGGCCCAATGCCACTCTGTGGGTCGCTGAGTTAGAGGACTATCACTGCCAGATGCACCCAGCTGCATAAATGTTATTCATTTTTTATGGGTTGTGTATATAATACGGCTAGTGTGGGGGATTGTGAGGTTCCACTAAAGACTGGAAAATCTTCAAAATTGAATCAAAGTGGAAAACTTATTTTGGCTGTTGGCTCCTCTGGACATCCTGCTTTTCCATCTTCACTATTTCTGTTCTTTTCCTCTCTGTCTTACGGTGAGCTCTCTGAGGTTTTTCTGTGAAGAATATGTACTCTATTCTCTCTTAGGCTGCGTAAGCTGGTGTCTTTCCACAGCCATAGCAGTGGTGAGACAGAATATTTGTCATACATCCAGAGGTGCAAAGACATTAGACAGCACTTTGTCACTAGTGTCTGGAATTCACACCATTTGACTGTTCCCAACTCAGCCCCTTAACCGCTGACTGGCCTGCTCTCTGTCAGCTGCTGCTCTGTTGACATTGATGGCTAAAAAAAGTAAGCATCATGGAGGGATATATGCGGCTAGCCTTTTTAGGTGCTCAAAACAACAAGCAGGCTACAAAGAGAGCAGTGACAGGGATCCACTGCCAAAGCTCTTGACTGTGCTCTCTCCCTCAGTTCACAGTTCACATATAGTTTAGTGGTTTAGAATGGCTCTTGTCAGGGTTTGCTTGGCCCAGCAGAGAGATGGGCATGACCTTAGAGCAGAGCTGCAGTCTCCCAAATCACCCGGCTCAGAGGAGGCACAAGCGATCCAAATGTGATCATGGCAGGGTTCTCCCATCTCATTACCAATTTCCATTTCAAAAAAGTCTTCAAATGGGAACGAATGCATTAGGTCTTGCTGGGATAAATGTCCAGAGAGCCTCTACATAGCAGTGCAAAAGAGCTTTCATACTTGTTTTATCAGTAGGGGAAGAGAGAGCAAAAGAGAAAAAGAGCTTGAACTGAACCATTCATTTGTTGCCCATCATATTAGCTTGGTATTGTATTATTAGCTGCCATTGTGCTCTGTAAAAGCCCCTTAGGCCCGTTCCACTGTTCACTGGATCTGGGGTGAGCTCTTTGCCAAGGGCTTTTTCGGAGGTATTTGAGACCATGAAAATTCAATCCCAAAACCTAAGCATTGAGGTTTCTCACCGATAAATGACGAGGATTAGTAGAACAATAAAACAATGTCTTACCTCCGATACCACTGTATCCTATTAATTGGGATTAAAGTGGAGAAATGTGTGTAAAAAATACACACAATCTTGTATTATAGCCTTTTTTGACGGAAAATCTGTTATGTGAAGCCGTCACAGCAGCAATATCCAATCAAATGGGAAATATGGTCCAAATCGTAAAATATGAGGAGTGTGCAATGCCAGTAAAACAAACAAACAAACACACAAACGAAAAAACAAGAACCACAGGATAACTTGTGAAGAATGGTTATGGGAAGAGCTGACAATTGCAAACGCTGTAATAACCGATCTAGGGTTGGATATGCTGCACAATGTGTCAATTGATTCCCATCTGATGATGGACTGTGTGCAGAGATAAATTGACCTTGCCATACGATGAGTGAAATTGATGGAGCTTTTCATCTCCAGAGGGCTGTTCCACACTGCTTTAAAATGGATGGCGCCTAGGACAGAGTGATTGAGGCTGGAGGAAATGTAAGGTGTGTGTTTTTCTTTCACTAAAGCTTGCTTGGTAAATAACGGTTACAGGAAAAAAAATCAGTATGCAGTAACAAGTACAAGGGTTAAGTACCTGTTGCTGACTAGATGATTAGGACTAAAAGCACATAGTGCTAAAGTAAAGCAGACCACTGACAGATGCTACCTACCCATCCGAGGAATATGTGGCTCAATTACTTGGAGCCTAAATTGAAAGTGATAGTAATTTAAGCTTTCCCAATACGCCAGCCCTGTTCTGGCAAGCAGTCTTTCAAGAAACCCTTTTAAAAACCCTGCCATAGTGTGTGGAACACAGGAGTGCCATTGATTTTCAATAACATCTCCTAATGACCTGACCACAGTTTGATCCACGCTGTCATTATGTGCTGATACCATGGGACAGGATTGGTGGGTCTCATGGTGCATAGCAGCGAGATGAGTAGTTGGGGATTATCAGGATGAATTGGCCGTTTCTGGAAACGCAGCAAACACAGGCGTGGCCTTGTCGATAAAAGAACAGGGCACCTCAGGACTCCCTCCACATCCCACTCCAGGGTGTCTTCCGGCCTCATTAGAAAAGCAGATGAGTGGTGTGGATGAGGAGAGGAGGCGTATAAGAAGAGAGAGAGGAGTGGCTCCTCCAGCATCTGATGGCCTGCCTCCCAGGCATTGCTCCTCTTAATGAGTCCAGACCACGGGTCAATATAGCGCTGGGCTGCCAGTCAATACTGGTTTACCTGCAACACAAACACTCAAAACCCGCTTTCATACAAAATCAATGTCCTATTAGTTCCTCCCTGTATTGCCTTATCCCCATTTCATCGATCCCTGCTGGAGAGCTCTGCATCTCATGTATGACAGATTTCGGTCAAATGAGCTCATCATTTAGGCAACTATGCGGGCCAACTCTGTTACCCTTATAATTTCATTGTAAGAACGATGTGCAAATACACTCAATGTTAGAGAGCTGAGGAACAGGCATTTTAGGCACACCTGTGCCTAAACTATGTAATTAGGTTCAATGGCCAACTTCAGATCAGCATTACTCTTGGGAAGTTTCTCCATGGAATTTAGCATTCACAGTCATGACAGTAGATTCAAGCATAAAGGACGAGAGGCAAATGTATGACATTAGGTCCAAACTTTATTCCGTACATTTTAAACCATGAATGTTCATTTTCATTTTTTGCACGCCTAAACTCTACTTCTTTTGTATACAAGAGTCTAAGAAAAACAACTGCACATAACCACGAGTTTGACAGAGAAAGTCCTTTTGCTGCCCACTTAAGTGTCCCTCTTTTCTGTCTGGGGCTGGTCCAGTTTTTGACGTGGAAGTCTTCTAATAATACCGTCATTATTTCATTGGTAATTACAAACGTGAGTCCAAGTTTCTCTCAGTTTATTCATTTCCAGGTGCTCTATCCATTAGGGTGCCTTGTGCTGCTTTGCATAGATTGCAGATGATCCTTCTAGGCCCCCCTACCACACCCTCACTTCATATGTCCAATCCATTGGCCAGACTTTTCTGCTTCTCAATTTTTTTACAGGGAGGTTAATTCCCCATATTTTACTTAATTTTGTTTTTCTAGAAATGTTTAAAAAGCCTAATAAATTTACACAGTAATTCTGCAGTGAAAGGAATATCAACAAGTTATATACATCAGTTTTCTTTACAGAGACTGAACAAAGACCTCATAATCTATATTTATCTGCATATCTCAGAGGCAAAACAAATAAAACTAATCAGTAACATGACATTTTACACTGTCATCGTTGAGGATATCCTGGTACCATGAGGTTAAATTACTGAGGGATGAAGCCAAATCCAGTCTTTACAGTGTAATAATGGATATGTCTCGTGATCAATGGGGATAAATATTGTAAAAGGTGTGACTAATGCACAAAATACATAAAATTCATAGAAATGATATCTATACATGGAACAAGGATAGGAAATGTACAAACTCATTTCGGAACCTCTCTTTTCACACAAAGTTGAAAAAAGTATTGGATTAATATATTAATAATTATCAAATATGTAAGTCGGATATAAACATACACACATTTGTGTTGTCATGAGATTACTCAACCTTCAGTCTGCTAAATATAAAGTCATGGCATGTGCTTAATCAGACTGACACAATTTTACTTTGTACAATCATACCCTTTCCCTTGGGGGGATTTGCTCTTCTCTAGTGAAGAGCAGTGCATTTGTTCACAAGATTTCAGATTTTGGGGGCGGGGCCTGTGAGTGCATCTTGTAAGACTTCTTGCACTTCTCGCGGAAGCTACCGTGCCTCTACCTCTTTGGGGTTGCGAGAGGGGGAATAGTCTCTTGGGTCCTGGGTGGTGGTGAGGGGGGTAGTCCTCCTTGGGGAGGCTGGCCTGGCACTGCCGGCTGGCACAAGAGGCGGGGGGGCACTGAGGGCGGCAGTGGGAGGTGTTCGGTTCAGAAGGCCATTGTGCCCTGTCGACGGGCTGAGTCTTGGGTATGGCATTCCGCCAAGATGGGGCATGAATGGGGGCATGTGTGGTAGGTGGCCTTCCATTGGGGACTGATGCAGCTGATGCAGGCGTGCTCGGTCTAGCTCCTCCCTTAGATGGAGGCGCTCTCGCTCCTCTGCCTGCTGCCTCATTCTCTCGTGCTCCCTGCGCACCTCCAACAGATGCTCATGGTGAGAGTAGTCATGAGCCTCCCTCTCACGATAAGCTCGCTCCTGTTCATAAACACTGGGGAAGCGATGTCCTTGCTCGGCCCTGAGCTGGAAATCCATGCGTCTCTGCAGGTCCAGGCTGCGATAGGCTTCTCTTAGCGGGTCCCAAGGGAAGGCTGGGTGAGGAAGACGCTCTCTTCCTGCCAGAGGGCTAACTCCCATAAAAGGAGCCATGCGAGCCCGGTCAAGCACATTTAGGCTGCCCATTTGAGGCATGGCACTCATGGAAAGGGGTAGTGAGTGTGCCATAGGGACGCCATGTAGACCTGGGGCTGGGATTTCACTACCACGGGGTGAAGGAAGAGGTGGCTGCTGGGATAAAGGTGGATGGTGGTGGTGCGGGTTTCCGGGTTGGGTGACGGAAACAGGAAGAGCTTGAGGTGGTGGCTGTGAAGCGACCTCTGAACCCACCACCATGACTTCTTGCTCTTCCTTTCTCTCCTCCTTTATCTTCATGTCATTTTTCACTTTGTGGAGCAGCTCAGGAGTTGGAGGCTCTTTCCTGTCACTGTCTTTGAGTGTAGGTGGGGGGCCACCTGCCAGTTTCATGCCTTGCTCATTGATCATAGTCTTGGAGTAGGGAGAAGGAGAGCGCTGAGCTGGTTTTATGGAGTCTTCTGAAGGTCTCCTGTCAATCATCTCCTTGCCGGGTGAGCGGCTCTCCTTCACCTTCACATCTGCCAGTGTTGATGAGTCTCTGTGGCGCTCAAGTAGCTCTTTCTCTGTTTCTCGAACACGATCCACGCTGCCACTGTGATGGCGTCCCGAATCGCTATTCTGGCTGTTAGACCGTATCAAGCTGCTAATCTGGTAACTGACTGGTGCAGAGGCCGGAGATGAGCGATTTGAGTGGCGGTTGCGTTCCACAGAATCCCTGTAAAACAATGTTGAATTTAGGCTACTCTCATGTAAAAGAATGAAATACGATTTTTTGTTACATCTGTAAATAAAATATATTTCCATGTTATGGATACATTCATGATTGGCTAAAGGTTTGATAAATTGTTTCCTTTGTTTTTCAGTTTCTTTTGTTAAATCATCATGCTACACATGCTTTGGTTTACAACTAACAAAACGGCCATAAATTTCAATAAGTGTTAGCCTCACCTGTCTTTGTCCTTCTCTTCTTTTCCAATTGATGAGTCTCTCTTATCTCTTTCCCTCTCTCTATCGCGCTCTCTTTCCCGTTCCCTCTCTCGCTCTCTGTCATGGCTGTTGGCGGAGCTGCTTCTCTCAGCGTCTGCAGTTTTGGGCCACTGTGGTGGGGTGGGGAAAGATGGGGGGGTGCGTCGAAGCCTGTTCCAGGTGTCGTGGTGTGGGCTGCCAAACGTGGGCAGTCCTCCTGGTCCTTCTTTGGTGCCAAACACACTGTTAGACCCTGGAAGGAAGGTGGAGACAGGTGTGGGACCCAGTGTAAGTTAATTTTGCATAAAACCTTCTTCAGGACACATGAGATGAGAGAGACTCAACAACAAAAGCTGCTTTTGTCTTTGTCTCTGGTGGTTCGCTCAATGAAGCTACTTGAAAGAGTTAGAGGTTAATGGCTTCCTCCCACCACAGAGAAAAAAATACTCATTTGCTTTCGGGCAAAAGGCCCTCCCCCCATTATTTTCGGCACTGGATGAACAGGGATGACTCGGTTGGCCGCTGGATTTGAGGGCTGTGAAAAGCCAAGGGAAACCTTAGCATTCCATGGCATGTCTTCCAATCACATCCATATTCACTACAGTGTGACTGATTTGGCACTCAAAACCAGGAGGGATGAAGAGAAAGAGAGAAAGGCACAGACATAGAGGGATGCAGGAGGGAAATCGACAACTCTCTATGGTAGTGCAAATGGGGCTTGTCAAATAATTAATAGATGAATTGCCACCAAACAGTGGACCTCAGAGGCCTGTTGGCAGTAGTACAGCCTGATTAAATTCAGGCTGCTGGAGGACAAGTTGGTGGATGAAGTGGAGACTGGGAGGAGGTTTGCTGTAGTGTGTTGTATTGCCTTGTTGGGCCTCCTTGGGCTGGGGCTGCTTTGACTCAGAAACTAGAGCTAAGTGTCTTGACTTTTTTTTTCCTCCCCTCTTGGCTGTCCCTGTGGTCTAACGCTTTTCCTGCTCTGTTATGTTACTGGCCACAGGAGCCAGATTGAAGGGGGGAGCGTTGGAGGAGGAGAGGGGGCCAGCGCTTACCAAGCGAGGGGTTGCCTAATCCTCCGAAGGCACTGCTTGAAAGGTTGCCGAGGCCGCCAAAGGAACTGGAGCGACAGAAAGGATCTGCAAAATGCCAAACAGGGATTAGCAAAAAGGGGGAGGGCTGGCTAGTGGTGCTCACCACAACACCAATCCATTCCACTCGGCTTTTCTCTTACAAGCGAGCTGTGTTTTATTAAGCGCTGCCACCCTAGCTCTCTGCCCGGTACTCAGGCAGTACCCAGGCCTCCCAGATGCTGGATTGACTTCCACTAACAGGAGTGGAGTTTCTCTGACCCTACTAGGACTTCTGCACTGCGAGACTGCTTGATGGAAAGATGAAATGTGAGCTGTCGGAAACAAGCAGAAAGTGGACTGAAGTTGGGAAAGGGAATTGGAAGGTGTAAAATTGGGCTAGAAATACCCAAGGAATTAATGGGGAGTCAACATGATGGACTCCAGAGATGCAGATTAGAAGCTCCCAGGGTGCAGCAATGACATAAATGTTACCCTGAGAAATCGGTGAATGACACAAGCCAGTGCAAAAAACTGCAGCCCAATTTAAAATTAAATACACAAAATTCAGAATTACTCCATATGTAACGAATTCGATATTTTAAACCAGGACAGCTGTGCCAGGGTCTATTGATGTAGCAGAAAATACCAGAGCTATAAAATCCTCTCACTCAAACTTTTGAATAAGAAATGTCTTATCAGGTAAATGTACAGTATTTGTAAGAGCCCGGCTGTTAACCCTAGGGCATCCTAGTGTTCACCTTTCGACAAAGAAAGCACCTATTATAGTTGAAAATAAATTAATGCAAAGTTTTGATTTTAAAATGCACAAGAAAAATGGAAAACACAAACCAGCACCTAGTAGTCCTGAAATAAATTACCAGGTGATCTTTCGCAGGCTAGAAAAATGAGGAATGACAAAAAGAACTGGGTTTGGAATACTGTGTAGTCAAATCTTTTAAATAAGCCCACACCGATTTATTTCAGCCTCTTTTACGAATCACTCTGTGTGGATTTCATAATGGCTATACTCTTCATTACCGTGAACTTAAGAGTTTGTTCAGGAAATGAAAGAAGAAGCCAATTGCACTGGCTAATGGTAACCTTTAAAAGAACCTCAAAACTAGATCTATTTTGACTTTGAATGATGCCCCGGTAGTTTGTAAGGTGTTTAAATATGGGCTCAAGGGAAGGAGAAAGTGAGAGTGACTGAGAGGTAGAAAAGATTCCTGTATGAGTGAATTTTAACTTTGAGTTAACTTACACTTATCTGCCAAATGGCTGGTAGGCAGGAAACCACTTGGGTGGGGGGTGGGACCATACGGAGATGGAGCAGGGTGGCTTGAGCCTATCAGAGGAGAAATTATACAATGAGGTTATTATTATTCAAGACGGTCGTTAGCACTTTAATTAGCTATGTCATAGTCAAACTGTACAATAGTAATATAAGATTACTGAATACATATTAAAACTAGATTTCTTACAGTGCCAATTAGGCATAGATATGTTTCTTTTCCTGCAGCTGTTGCACATTTGTCTTTGAGTTCATAGCTGCTTATTAGGGTCAGTCCTTGACTGCGCAACTAGCTGGCCTCTTTTACACAACAGTGTTAACATCACCCATATCCCATGAATTGCTAATGAAAGAACGAATTACAGGAGTGCCTCTGACACACAGCTGCATAATTACCAGTCAAAGACATTTCGCCTCTCTGTTGCCCTCCAACGCAGGGCAAATCAGTCAATTACTGAACTGAGAGTCATCCATATTCATAGACACATAACCCCATTTACGAGCAAACATTCGCTACAAAAACACTATAATTAAGTGAAGGATACAATAGAGTAGAGGAAAAAATGACACCATTATTGTAGTGAAATAGCAATTTCTAAATACAGCTATGAATATAATTTTACTTGGATTAAAATGCAATTGGAAGGATTTGAAGAATCCATTTTAATTGAAAAAAGAGAATTCTGCATTGGATGTTCGATGTA
Source organism: Fistularia tabacaria (assembly GCA_901007705.1). NCBI lineage: Eukaryota > Metazoa > Chordata > Actinopteri > Syngnathiformes > Fistulariidae > Fistularia > Fistularia tabacaria. Next base: position 163,303 of record CAAKHD010004154.1, on the reverse strand, counting down.
CTAGTTAAATTTTTTTCTGCAATGTTGTGAGTATTGCGTTAGACAGTTTTCATACAGGGTGTTAGGGTGCTCACATGACTTTTATAGGGTTAGGGTTAGGTTTAGTAATACAATTAAAGAAATCTTATTCGTAACATTTTATGTTATAAATCAGTGACTTGCTGTTGCAGAATGAAGCAGCATAATTTACGGTAGGCTTCCATGCTGATTGTTAAGAAGGCAAGTACAAACCTTTGTTTTCATTTTGAAATACAGGGTGGATGTGTCAATTGGTAATAGTTTTATATATATTTTCTTCGGAACACAGAGGAGCTGAGGTGGCAGGGAAATTGCATCTGTGATTTATGTTATGTGGCTGTTACTGTGCTTAAGGTGTAAACTATGTACTTAGGTTCAATGGCCAATTTACAAGCTCTGGGGCAAACAGCTTTTTAGAAGAGTGTATAGTGGGTTTGTTTATTATATGTACATTTTCTGCTATAATTTATTTGTTTTTTTAGGCTGTTAGCTTGCAGAGCAACAGATCACAACTAGAGATGGCTGGCTTTGTCATTATACTTAAAGCAAAACATTCAGGCCTACACATCTAGGAAAAGATAAAGCGAAAGGGTTATATCTCCAATTCTCACATGTTTTAATTTTCACAGCAGGTCACGCTGTTATATGCTGCCTATGTAATGTGTGTATTTAAAAGTAATTCACCCAACACTCGTCCTAGAAGACCGAACTAACCTGTGGAGGAGAATAAGGGTCGTGCCAGGTCATGTGGGTATGGGAACCCTGGGAAGACACCAGGCGCTGGAGGTCGACTGAAGAGATCCAACTTCCCATTCATATCAAGCTTATGAGGATCCAGCTGCATCTGCTACATTTGACAGAGACAGAGACAAGAAGAACTCTTAGCTTCGTGGGCAACGCCAGCAAACATACTGACGTGAGAGGGATTACTTTCGTTCTTTCTCAGCTACTTGCTGAGTGACCAGAGGGAAATATAAACAAAGGTTTTATGTCCGCTTCCTTTAAAAAATACATGTTAGCTGATTAAGGACAACAAAACTGCTGATTTGGGAAAAAAGCAATGTTTGGCAACGGTGTTTCTGGGCCAGTGATGATAGATAGTCTCCAATTGAGAGGCCACATGGACAAATGACTATTATCTGTCTGTAGTTAAAGTTACATTGAAATCCTTACAATGGATTGTCAGCTGTTAATCCTTTAGATCTCCTGAGATAAATAATTTATGACCTACAGCCAGCTTTTCTTAAGAAAATTTTGAGGATTTGTTTCTTAAAGTCTTTCGGAGCCTTTACAACAGGAGACGTAGTTTTGTGGGGTCTTCTATCTTATCTGTTGATGTCTGCTCTGTTATTTTTATATTTGCCTAGGGTATATTTGTTAAGTATCCATGTTGTTTTCAATACGCATAAGTCTAAAAGTTTACCGTTTCCAGTTTTACATGACAGCATGATTGCAGTGGGACATGATTTTTCAACTCACGCACCTTCATTTTCTGCTGGTGGTGGTAGATCTGCCATGCAATCTGGACATGCACTGCACACCACTTGCCAGGTTTCTAAAAATTTAGAGAGAAACCGATGTTAGCCAGTGGGCTTTGATATGGAGAGCTAAAAATTGATTTTAGCGATGAGATTTTCTGGCCAAACTACAAAGTGATAACTTGTAGTAATTTTCAACCAGGCAATGAATTAAAAACAAATCAAGCCCTAACTTTACACAAAGAGACCTCAAAGTTTGCTTCAAATGCAGCCAAGAGTGTGTTTTTTTTTTCATTTCTTTGATCAGTGATTGTTGCAGAATTTTCAGTTTTGACTTTGTGGCCTGGCCAGAGAGATGAAATATTGAAAAGAATATACAAAAAGGAAGCACTTACCCTAACATTTGTCCTAAATGGATCTGTTATCTATGGACAAACAGACAATAAGTATAATTCCTGATAAAGAGTACACAGTTCATTGGATATTAACATGTCCACGGCTGTAAAAGATAAAATCATATTGAGATAATCCATTTTTGAAGAATCAAACTCTCAATATAAGGCAAAAATGTGTCCACAGTGGGTCGATGGAATAAAACCCCTGTCTCATAAAGATGTTGATGCATGCACTCCCATCTTGCAGTCAGTAGAGACAAATACATAAACCACATTTGTGTTTTTATTGTTAGGAAAAGAGTGAACGCAGGCTGCTTACCCGTGGATCTTTCTGAAGGAGCGTGTGAGGTACTGTGCCAGGACGTGATGCTACGTCAATGGGATTAGATGCCTGGAAGAGAAAGAAGAGATTCGTAGGGATCAATATGTGTTTTCGTGTACAGTGTAGGACATGTCAAACATACAGTGCACTTAAAACAGATTATGATTATTAAACTAGGACTCACTTATAGGGACATGACTAGGTTTAGGGACATTTGTCTATTTACACTAATGCCTACAGAAAGAAAGAGAGAAGCTAGATGCTTTGCGGCTGATGTGTGGAGCTGAACACTCACCTTCTATTTGTTCGCTTTGAACTATGGCTAGTAGCCTATCAAGTTACTTGGCATTGTCATAAGTCATCATCCAAATTCCATACATTTTAAAAAGTGTAGAGTTCAATCAGTTAAGATAAAAAACTACATTCAGAAAGCAAACAAATTTGTTGGATTGCCCCCTTATTTACAAAAGCAGTAGGTAGGTCCTTTATTTACTACCCTTATGTATTTCAATAACTGATGCTTTCAGTGACAGAGACAATGCATGTCTGGAAGTTTGACAGGAAAGTAAGAGAAAGCATTTTTAAATTGAAGCTTCTCAGCATTTCACATTATTATTTTAATAAGGTGCATTCATCACTTTTGATGGTGCTAGGAAGTTAAGGTTCTATATAAGTGGTTGCGTTGGATACCATTTACTCTATCAGTATGTCTACCCAAAGGCGGTACTCTTGCTCCCCACTGCTTACAGAGGAAAATTACATCTATATTCTTTTCCTACAAAAAGGGAATAAGGCAAATATTGACCCCCTTAAGAATCTTGGGAAACAAATAAAAAACTTGGAGGTCCTTTTTTGGTAGAGCTTCTGTCAAATGTAAATTAATGTCTCTTTTGGTCCTTGAAATCATTCCAACTGATTTCCTGAAATATCCTCACATATGATACAATTAAAAGCAGATATGTATAGTTTTGAAACTCAACACTGACATTTGTGGCATGTTGGACTCTTTTTTCACATTGTCTTGAATGCTTTTAACCACATATCCTCTATAAGTAGTATCATAGGTCTCTAATCCTGAACTCCTTCCACTTGAAGGCCAAGGTTACTGGATAAAACTGCACCAGTGTTTAGCCTTGCCAGGGTAACACATCTGCCATCTTCTCAAATCTTTGACAAGAAAGTGCCTTGGTTGACCTTATTTATCCTTCCCTACATCAGGGACAGGAAGATCCTGCAGCATGACATAAGTCACTAGCCCCCCTCGTAAAGGCACCCATCCCAATGTCACCAACTATAGCTCCTCCAAGAATACTTAGCTGGGGCTTTAGACATACAAGGGTGTTTCTTTAACCATCCAGAGGGGCCTCAAACAATAAGGGCCCCTCAAAGACAGGCCCATTGGGAATAAGGCCAGCGGATTTAGGCCAGCTTTGATTGGTGACTTACACCGGGTCACAGCCGCTGGGCATCCTCCAAACAAAACCGCACCCTCCCATCTCTCCTCATCCCCTCTATTTCCATCCTGATGTCTCCAGCATCCTTAGTAGGTTTTGCTTGTTGAGACAGACAGATGTTGTTCTCTTCTATCAGACATGGTGCAGCATGGTTAAGCATAGATCCCAACAGGCTTATTGTCTGGAAAACTATGAAAGGGTTTTGCCTTGATTAAAAAAATGGATTCAAACACGATGAAGTGAAGTCAGTTAGACTAATGTTTCATATATTACAGTAAGACAACCAAGCTACAACAGCTATCATTGCCCCAGCTCGTTTGCTTAGAAGTGTTTCAGTGGAGCCATTTTGTCTCCTATCAGTGGAAAGGTTAAACGCTATTGATATTAATAATGCAACACTGATATTACTTGTGTTGCACTCTACTTACTAATAACTAATAATGTATGACTAATAACTTTTTGTTTTCACTTTCTGCTTCCTTCAGCAGTCAATGAAATGTGTCATTCATGAACTAGGAGCTTTTCTTATTTGAATGATCTGAGAGTTTTTAAATTTAGGTTGAGGAGAGGCGTGGGGCCGACCTTTGGCTGGAAGGCTCCCTGCAGTGAGCTGAAGGGTCCTGAGTGTGGGAGCAGCGGCGGCATGCCTGGCATGGTGGGGGGGTAGGAGGGAAAGAACTGGAAGGGAAGGAAGAAAATGGTAATAAACAGAAAACCTTAAAAAAATCAGATATATACGATAATGTAGCATAGACAACAAACTGAATTGCAATCACGATAAAATCTGCTCATAGCCGAATTCCAGCATGCAAAAGATCTGATTAACAAAGAGCTAATTTTAATGAGAAAGAAAAGTAAAATCTTACGTTTGAATGATGTCTGATGAATGGATTGTCCAGTTTGGGGGTATACTTGTCGAACTGTAACAGACAGAAAAAAGGAATGCATTACAAAAGCCCATTAAATGTTCTACTTCAAGCACAAACCTCTTTTAATAACTATGTCTTTTTTTTTACATCAAGAAAACAAGGCACATAATCAACATTTGTAAATGGTAATAAGCAGGATTTTGATCCAGACTAATAAGCCCTGGGGTAAAGCAGCTGGCCCGCACCAGTCATGGGTTTACTTAAACTGCATGGTCAAATAGGCAGTTAAATCTCTAACAATACGACTGCTTAAGCTGGCTGCCAAGATGAACATAGTCTGCATGATTTTCCAATTGAGCATACAGGGGTTGGACATAGGGTGCAAATTGGGAATCAAACCATTATAAAACCAGACCAGTTGTTTCTATTCACTGGAAAATTTGTAGAAATGTGAATCTAATTGATTCTGAATGCTATGGCTTTTTAACAACAGACCCTGATTCTATAGAGGGGAGAGTGGTATGAGGAGTGATACAGCTTGTTTTTGGTACAAGAAACCAGGACTTCAAAAGCCATTTAGTTAAGAACCAGGCCAATTCTCTCTGGACAGAGTGATAGAAAGAATATATTGTGTAAATGTTCCGTCTCTGATGGTAGAAAGTGAGTTGAGAAGATGACATTTGCAGTGGTTAGGAACTAATTCAGGACAGATCAGCATGAAAGTGATACTTTCTACGCTAGAATTGATGTGAGGAAATATTCTCTGTGGGAGACTGAATGGCTTCCAGAAAAATCGAATTGTAAATTTACATATAAAAACACGTGATTTTATGAAGAAACGTTTTGATCGTGTTCTGAACATAAGACAATTTAGTTGGTAAGCTGAGAAGTGGGGGGCGGGGGCGGGGGGGGGGGGGGGGGAGGAGTTTTCTCTCTTTTTGTGGGGGGTTTGTTTATATTTGTGTAGGTTAGAACACCCAAGTGTGGGGTCT
>CAAKHD010004154.1:130674-157755 GCA_901007705.1 Fistularia tabacaria | reverse complement strand
AAAAAGAAGAATTGTTGTGGTAGGATGGGGGGGGGGGGGGGGTGGGGGGGGGGGGGGGGGGGCAGAAGCTTTTCCTACTTATGAATGGGGGCTTTGTATATCTGTATGCATGTATGCAAGCCAATGCTGGGTCTCTATTTTGCAACTGGCTAATTACAAGTGACAGTAACTTATTCCTACTCTGTAAACATACAAACCATTTGCAGGTACTTTTTCTGAGTGTTTTTATAAACTCTCTTGGCGAGTGCAGGCATTTTTGGTTTTTATAAAACAGGAAAATGAGAGGGAATGAATACATGTTTCTGTGAGTGTGTGTGTGTGTGCTAAAGATGGGAGGTTAAATTGGAGAGGGTTTAAGGTTGGCTGAGCTTCTGGTAGGGACTCAAGGTTTGGTCATGGGGCCCTCTGGTGAAGAAGGGTCATTCACATCTGTACACTAAATGGCAGCAGTGGCAGTGGTGGTCTTTGGCTGACTTGTTCGTGGGTGATAATGGGTCCAATCAAATACACATGACTGAGTGAAAGGAAATGCAGGGAGAGCTTCCAAGCTCATTAAAACAGCTTCTCTGAGTTTCTGAAGGCATAGCCTTCTTATTCAAACACTAGGGTAGGGATTCTCAGCACTTTATGGCCTTGTAAAGAGGAAAAAAAGAACCGTAATTGATGCTGCCTGTCACAGTTTTATGGTAAACAGCTTTAGCTAATTAAACCTTAATATTCCATCTTATAAAAATTAAGGATATTACTTGTCTAAAGATACCTCAGGGGCAGGGGGGGGGGGAGTAGGAAGGGTACAAAGTCTCGCTACATGGCAAGCCAGCAGTGTATAATAAACAAATATCGAGGCTTCATAATTTCATTATTAACAGCCATTAGAGAAGTGCTTTAACATAGCATAAATTACATGGTCCATCCGGACATGAGGGAAACTAAAAGATGGAAGGCGGGGCAGACTTCCAATTCTTAGGGTTCCCTTTTCATGCCAGAGCAGTAATGAGAACATTATCATCATAACTCATGTTTCAATACATAATTGGAGAGTCATTTGCAACCTAAAGCTAACCCACAGAGCAGATACTTTTTAGTGGTTAGATAGGATGGGGTACAAAAGTTGAGTAGAGGTACAGTTTTAAATAAAGGAACAAGAAAAACAAAACACCAATTGAAAATAATGACAGTCTTGAGTCCTGTAGTAGAAACACAACAGAATTGTACATCATGAGCTACATAATGCTTGCACACTGAGAAAAATGACCTGTTATCTTCAAAGTAAAAACTGTAGGCTGTATATCATCCCAGCCATGTCAGGAATAACAGCAGACCAGATACCAGCATTTGTGTTGGCTGAAAACAGCCTCTGCACTTATCTGAGACTGTGCCATAAATACCAGAGCTCTGATTTCTAATGTACATGACGGGTGTAATCTTAAAGCAGGCCCTGATGGGACCACAGACTCTTAATGAAAGGTCATGACATAATAGATTAGATCTAATAGACTAACTACATAACATCATCGAATCGGGGCCTCCATCTGAACTTTCAGAGATTCACTGAATTTGAAATGATTCAAATTTTCATTTCAATTCATTCCATGGTACTGATATGGCAACATCCAGTTCCTGCAACCTCTGCCAACCCCAGAAATGCAAGATCAATTGATAATTAGGAACCACTGAAAACAAGATCAAAACAGTTTTCCACATTGCAATCTCCTATTTCATCAACAATGAAGACATCAGACAAACTGAAATACTTTTTGGTTTGTCAAATACAAGTATGGCTGCAACAATAAACCTTATATACATGTGGCAGCAAGAAAATTGCAGCCAGCAATGCAATGCCATTCAGACACATGCACCCCCCCACACACACTCATAGAGATCTGTTCGATCTTTTGTTGGACTTTGTAAACAGGCAATAAAAACATTCAAAATAAATTAAAACACATTCATATGCAAACAATTGGAAAGCCTGCCTCCAGACAATCCCCCTTTCTTGATCCAAGCCAGACACTTAATAGCAAATCCATGTTAAATTAAAGAACATCATAAAAAGTTAGTAATTCTGGCCCGTTCAGCATATGCCATGAATTAAAAATGGCTTCAGTAAAATAAAATAAATACAGTTGATGTTTATTCATTTTGAATATATCATATATGTGATTAAAAACACAGCACCTAACATCCCTGTGTGTGCGTTTGTGTGATTGAGGGTACGGGGAGGTGACAGCCAGAGGGCTAAATTTGCCTTATAGTATTTGTTTATCAGTATTAGTGATCCCAGCAACTCATTGGCTCTCAGTTGTCATGTGCAAAATATTTTAGTTATAAAATAACAAAATTCAAACTTTCATATTGTTGTGAGGGGGAGGGGATTCCTACAGCTAAGGGACATATTTGGTGAATTTGGGGATAAAGAAAAAAGGGGAGGAGTTGGACTCAAGAGGAGATTGGGAGAGCTGACAGGTGGGTGGGAAGTTACGGGAGCTTTATTTTTACTTATCCTCACATTTCTGGCTTGGGTACGCACCATAGGGGGTGCGGTGGGCGGGGTGAGGATGGCGGCCGGGGGCAGACTGGCAGGGAAGGGCGTGAAGGTGTGCTGGTGGGTGTGTTGGTGCTGGTGCATGTGCTGGTGTTGGTGAAACTCGGCCCTCAGGAGCGACACAGGGGCCAGCGGCGAGGCGGACGCCCCCCGGCCCCGCTCTGAACTCTGAACCAGGAAGCGGTTGTTCAGCTCCTGCCTCAGGAGGTCATGCTCTGCAAGAAAGGAGAGCGAGGAAAAAAAAAAAAAAAAAAAAGAAAATAAGGGAGTGGGGGGAAGGGGGGCATAAGAAAAAAAAGGCACGGGCGCCCAGTCAGTCTTCACAACAAGGGTAGAAGAGAAGAAAGAAATAGTCACCTGGCATTCTCTGTTTCTCCAGCTCATGCTGTGAGGGTTTTCTACGTGGGGACTCATTGGTGGTGGTAACAGAGTTGCCTGTGACAATGTGCCAATCAGAATCCCCGAATGAGGCTGGCAATACATGATTGGTTGGTTGAATGATATCAACAGGCTGGTATCTAAAGACAAGAGAGAACCAAGAGTCATCCCAGCAGAAAACACACACACACTCCTTGCCTTTCCATCAGAAAGTCAATGCACATCTGGCATTTTCTTATGTATTCTGAAGAGGCCATCATCACTGGAGACATTTCTTTCTTTCTGTTGTCACAAGAAGTTTTTTGAATGGAACTGATACAAATCATGTTGAGATCAGACTGAAAGGGGCATTTTCCAACTGCTGCTTTTAACGGAACCTTGAAGATGTCTCCAGCTGTGATGACTGTCCAGTCATGCAAGCAAAGCCCCAAACACTTACCTCATTACCCTTTTAAAAACTTCAAGAGCTTCAAGAAATTTGACATTAACTGTTCTCTACGTGTAGGTGACTCAGATCATATTTAAATAATAGGTGGAACTTGGGAGTTCTCTGTGATTATGGTGGGAAAAAAAAACAATAACCCACCCTAAAATGCCATCACTGTACTTACAACATTATAACAATAGTGTAAAAGACAAATCCTCTCCAATAAAATAAAGCTATAATTTGATGGCAGCAGAATACACCCCTAAGTATCAATTTCACAGAATTTGCAATTGATGATAGATCAAAACAAATTCCATAAAATTAACCTGTATATGTTTATTTAGTGCTGAAGTATTTGTAATGTATTGATCCATAATAAAAAACAGAAATTCTATCAATACTTAGTTGTTTAAATTCACTTTCTTCTGAAGTCTGCAAATGGGGCTCTGATTTCTTATTAGAAACTGTTGGACCGGGAGAGTTTGGGAGCCTTCCAGCAGATATACTGTGAGTGAATGGGATTCTCTTTAACACGCTAAAAGAAGGAAAGCATCAGAACAATAACAGCATAATAACATCTAAACTGATGAAAACACAAAATACAAAAATGCTTGATAAAAAAATGTATACTGTGTTATCTAAATGACAAATATGTGTTATATAGTATTTCTAATTCAAGACACTGTCTAAACAATTGGCTGGAAGGTCAATTATGTTAACTGGAAAAGTTAGCTAAGTATATTGTGGTCATAAATACTTTTTTCTGTTTATCATTAACTTTGGCAAGACCCTAAAACTTTTGATAGGGTGTAAGTACTGCAGTAAAAGACAGCTTACTATGTCCTCAAAATTACTGAATTTGAGTGTGTACAAAAACAGTAGGGCCATGCTGCTGATATTCCTATTTTTTGACTTGATCTCACTGATGAAAATGTAAACATTACTGCTTGAAATACAGACAAAAATATCTCTTGAATACAAGCATGAGGTAGTTAACCCTTTGTGTAGCCATTGGAGCTCATACTGTGTAAATATAGTATATATTTTGACACACTACAAGGGTAATGTCAAATTACTGATATGGTGATTTTAGTTATGTATTTCACCCCTTTCTAAAACACAGATAGCACCCAACCAAATGTGAAAATGAGATTTATCACTTAACGATGTAACAAGCAAGGGGAATTCAGTATTACTTTTTGTGTTTCTCTAGAATTAGATTTTTCCAAGATGTTCAAAGTGGTAAAAAATATTTTGGACTATACCAAGCAATTTTGTCACATCTGCAGTGGTTTAAATCTCAAAATGTTACTGAGTGATACTACAAGGTGGCATGTGAACAGGTTACTTACTTGTTACCATAGCATTCACAGATTCCTTTTGATAGGTTACTTGATTTAATGGTCACCTTGAACTAAACTGTGGCCGTGAAGGAGGTGAAAACATTCTTCAGCTTTGTTGTGGATCAAAGGTCAAGTGTTTTTTTTTTGCTTTTCAGAATATGTGGGGATTTTGGATTAGTTTTTTTTATCTACATCAATTGCCAAGAGCAACAACATTGCAAGAGCTTAATTTAAAAAACATCTGTGACAAAATGTATTTAAAGGTATTTTACCAATTGTGATCTTTTGCCAATTGAACCTATGTTAATAAAAACTTAAGGCTTTTCTGTTTCTACTGCACAATTCAAATGAATAAATGGCGAAAAGGTAATGTATGGTTACTCACCATTTGTTTATATTTCACATGAAAAGTTTTAGTTACATCTAAATAACAATGCTATTGTAATAGTTCAGGCGGATTTTCCAATTATGAACTATTGGATACGTAGGTTTCTCTCATTCAAGATAGCTGTGTGTGTGTGTGTGTGTGTGTGTGTGTCAAAAATGTATCAAATATCAAAATGATTATTGGATAAATAATAGAGAGCAGCCACTGCCCCATAGTTCACAGAGTATATGTATGTGACTTAATACACTTTCATAAAGAACTAAACTTCTTTAAAGTACCCAAGTACCATCAGAGTGCTGAAGGTGTGTACCACTACAGCAAATTCCCCCGCTTGATGGACGATAAGCCTGAGAGTTCCAAAACCCTGATGGTATCATAAATAAAGAGAATAAAAAAACATCCTAAAATCATATATCAAAAAGAGGGGAGAAAAGAATGTCATGCAATCTATTAATTTCTCCCTGTTGTTACTGACCCCCCATCTTAAGGGTCAAAAGTTGGTTGGTCAAAGAAAATTGTAAGAGCTACAGCGCCCCCTTGTTTTCTGGGGGTCACAATTCATTGACCTGATACTGCTATAGATTTTTAGCGCTGTTGGTAGGGTAAAAAAGGAATTGAGTAACTGATCTATTGAATGTAAAAAAGCACAGCGGGCGTTTGAGTCTGCATTACCTGGGTAAGGGGTGCCAGCGGGGTGACCGGGCACCACTAAACTGTTGGTTGGTAAGGTCGGTGGTGGCGGTAGTGTGGCTGGGGTTGCAAACATGGCCGGATGGCGATGTGCCGGACTCCGTAGGGAGGAATAGTGTGAGGTAGAGAGGTTGGCTATGGACAAAGGCAAGGCAGGGGCTGAGGATGGGAGCCCGCTGAGATGGTGGTGGGGAGCTGGGGGTAAATGATGCTTGGGAAGAACTGGACTGCTGCTGTGGCTGAAGATTAAAAATGGTAGATAAACAAACCAAAAAAAAAAGACAAGTTAATTAGCTTAATTGTATTCATTTTTTTAAGTTATGTGTTTTCTAACAACAAAGAGGAAAAAGACACTGAGAGTTCTACTTCCTTGTGCAACCTGTCAAACATTGCCATTTATCGGGCTCTTTACATTCTGCCAATTCCCTTTAACATAGAGATGGGAAAAAAAAATCTGCTTTTTGTAGATGTAGGAAGTGTACTTTTGTAAAACTGTTTTCTTTAAATTTAGGAACGGAAATTGTCAACTCTATTTGGAACGCAGAATTCTACCATTTTCACTGGCAGGCATTTATTTACAGGAGTGTGGCTGAGCCATTAATGTGCCCCCTACTCTTGTTTAAAAATGTAAGACATTAAATGTGAAGCAACTCCATTACTATTATGGATTTATTCTTGGTTAAAAAGTTGCTTAATATTTAATTTCAGTGTGTTTCAGGGCAATATCAAGATCATAACCTGCAGTCCATTTGCTTTGCAGTTCCACCTCTGTAACCTGTACAGCTGTCCAAGCCCTTTTACCAACCCACCTGATGTCGTGGAGGCTGTTGTACTGCAGCGGATGATGCACCTGGTGGCTAAATAGTGGCCCGGTGTGGTGCTGTGGGGGTGGATGAAGACAATGCTCCTGGTGTGGGTGAGGAGGATGAGGCTGGGGGTGTGCCCTCAGCAGGGAAGGGGAAGGGACAGGGGCCGGAGGTTGCTGCTCCTTCTTGACACTGAGAGGAGGTGGAGAGGGGAGTCGAAATCTCGGAGGCTCTGGGGGAGCTGAAGCTGCAGCGGGGGCTGGGGAGCCGGTAGGAGCTGAGGCTGGGGTGGGGCTGGGCAGCGGAGGTGCAAAGGGCACCTCACTGTTGCTCTGCTCCTGACTGCGCTGAAGCCCTGACACTTTTGCTGAGCTGCAAAGCTTCGACTCTGGTCTCTCATTCGTTGGAACACCTGGAAAAGACACACGACAACAAATACAGCTGTTCAGGCAATCTCTGAGCAGATTCACATTTTTTTCGCATGTCAGTCATTAATTTGTTTGATTAAAAAAAGCTTCATTCCAGAAACAGCCGGTGGACATTGGATGGCTGTTTGTCTGCTTCTCATATATCTGTATCTTCATATGATCATTGACGAGCAAAAACACAGCTCACTTTCCAAAAGTATTATGTTAGCCTAATGTCTGAAGACCAAGGTTCCACTTGTTTCCTTCTCCTTAGATTTCGTTAAGTGTTTAATCAGGTCATTTTCATGCTTGACTATAATCAGATGATCCCATTTCTTCTCGCGATCCAGTCAGTATGAATAAATCACAGCTAATTAAAGTTAAATGTACCCCCCTATTCAGGGCTTTGCTGAGCACACAATCTGGCATGAAATAATTATGTTTCAATTGTGCGGTGACGAGACATCACTGCCCCTAATCTTGGCCTCTCTGTCACAGCCTCTCTCTGTCCTCCACTCCTGATCTGTCAAGGGACTTGGGAAACCATAGAAAAGCACGTAGCAATTTGCTCAACTCTGTCTTTACCATTCATCAGTGTTCTTTTTGAATTCAAGAAACCTTAATAATCAGCATTCCACTGAACAACTTTTCATACTGAAGCAGTTGCCGTTGAATGCTACAATTATCTGCTGTTATAGCAAGGAAATGAAAGTGGAAGAAAATGCAGTATCTCTATGCTGTTCACATACAAATAATTCTGAGCATTTGCAAATCTTAATGAAAACAATGAGCCATTTGGTGAAGGAGAAGCAAAATAGGCCTGAGGAAATGGTGGCGCTACAACTGCAACACGGTTGTAACTTCTGAACTCGGTGAAATATGTTCTAAGCACAAAAACATAAAATGTGAAGAAAATATCTAAGAAAGAAAAGAATTCGCACATGAAAAGAGACAGATGAAAAGCGAAGACAGCTCTGGAAATCAGGCTCTCTAAGTGGCTCTTATCTACAGCTTCGATGCCGCAGTGCTTCAGTCAGAACGCTTTCTAGTGCCTCAATTAAAAAAGCTCCATGGGCACCCGGAACAGTTACAAAAAATGAGAAGCGCCGGGAGCTGCTGTCAAGCCACTGAAAACTCAACATGCAGCCCACTAATGGAATACCCAGTCCCTATTAACAGCCTGCTTAATCTTTCAACGATCCTAACACCTATAAATAGACAAATCAAAAGGCAGGGCAGAGCTTTTATATTTTTATTTGTCCGCCCTCCCTGCCATCCCTTGATGCTATTTACTGGAGAACTGTGGCTGGTTAAGGTGTGACAATTTTCAAATGAAATCTTGGATCTGGCCATTTATAGACCGCCAGATTTAAAGAGGTCTGGTATTTGAATTAAACCAACAAGTTCTTGAAAGAAAAACCTGGAGGCAAAGACAGAGAAAATATCATGCGCAGCCAAACAAAGGCAAATAAATATCCATAGTCAAAATGTCGCTGCTGGGTGATGTTGCTGTGGCAACCTGTTCTCCCAGGCACAATGTGAGGTGGGTGATACTGAGAGAAGTCTCACGACAACAACTACAAGAAACCGGGGTTTTAATACTAAGGCTGAGAAGCCAGGGCTACAGTGAGCAACGGCTTAGCTAAATGATGATTCTAATGGCATATAATGGAAGCAGGGTGGTATCAACTAAGACCCACCCCACATTAAAAACACTGTGCATCACATAAATGCCACAACAGACAAATGTTCATTCAAAAATATAATTATACACAAATTAGAGAACGCACACAGGTTAAAGAATAAAACAGACACACACACACTCACAATGTCATAACATCTTAATTTAACTGCGAAGCAGCGGACAAAGACATGACATCACTTCACAATATCAAATATTTTTCTGATCTGATCAACCCAGGATCCAATGATGACATGCTACCTTTTGCTCTTATAAGTGGATATTTGTCTTGCAGCTGTACAAATAATCCAACTTTGTTAACATCATACCTGCTGTCCAGCCAATGAACATTAAAATGCAACCTTTAACTCCAAATAACTGTTTTTGTGTTTCATCAGAAGCTAGTTTGAGTATGAGGTAACACAAAACAATGAGATACTAGCATGTGAAACATGTCATCTGCAGTATTTGGAGGAAAGACATTTTTCAGCAAACACAATTTCAATGCTGCAAGGCCGCACAACTGTCAGATTGAGTTCCATGCATTTTAGCAAACCTGCAAAAATCCTTATTGGTCTAGTGTGCTTTTCCTCGGGACATTGAACACACTGCACTTTGCTGCAATCGCATACTGGGGGGAAACAGTGGGCACGCTGCAGGCAGCTGTGTGAAACAAATGCTATTTGAGCGTCTGTACAACAAATACACTCCTTTGAAGGCCTCCCCTGCAAACCTGAGCAGATGGTGCAAGCGAATCAGGTTGGAGAAAAGCCCGATCGTAGAGGGTTGCCCCTCAACACACAGTGCACTATGGGGACAAGTGACATTCCCTTGGGGGGTGTTGGCAAGTCTGTTCACCAGATGACATCTCATCCTTATATTGATCTGTCGATAGTTGTCGCTGTGACTCTAGGGAATTGGACCTTGCCCTGAGCGCACGTGCTTGAGTTTGAAGCGGTTTATGGTTGGGGTTAAAGAGGCGGTGAAACAAGGGGAAAAGTGTCAGACAGACAACAGGCTAGTGGGATTTACTGGTGATAACTGATGTGTCCAGAGGGCATCCTGGATGAGCCCAGCAGTGCTACACAGCTGTTACTGTCTTTGATAGCCTCGAATTGTGACTCCACTGGTCCATGTGGAACATGGTGAGAGCTGGCAATGATGTGGTCCTATGTGGCCTTTATGAAGTCAGATGATCCATTTTAGTCTGGACAACCTTAGAATGGTGTGTCCCGTATTTGGAAATGAATGCCATTGTCAAAGAGATCTTTATAAAGAATAATAGGTCCTTGAGTTGACCTTTACATCACCTTGATGAATAATATTTTGACACATACCATGTCAAAACAAACGCAAAAGCCGACGGACGTCACTGTCAGTGTCAGTTCAATTCTTCACCACTATTGTCTTTGAATGCAACCTTTATTTGATCAATCTTTGAACCACTTTGCACTTTCGCACACCTGGCACAACACAAAAAGGGCCCAATGACCTCATGAATGAGATAAGGGCCCAAGGTGAATATTATGATGTGGCCTCAAACAAAAACCCTTCGAAGCCAATGCCGTGCATGCAAATTAAGTGTGTTATATAAATTACCTTCCCCACTGCTGGCACCAATGCTAGTATACACAGCAACCAGCAAAACAGAACCTGTATGCAAATAGTCTTTTCAGATTAGATGCTGTGGTATGCAAATTCCTCCTGTGACAGGGATGGAGTGGAGGTAGGCCTAGCAGAAGCTTAAGGCCACTGGATATTCTCATTTAGTAGGCAAACATTGTGGTTCACTACCTTCATGCATTTGCCAAAGCATGAACAGTCAGTGCACTGATAGTATAAGGACACAAACTGACAGATATTTAAGTAAAATGGAAAATCTATTGGAAGACGATGGAGGATGTGGAAAGTGTGTAAAATGCATGCTGCCTTGATCTGCCTCCTGCTGGCTCAGTTTCACAGAATATTGTGCTGCTCTTGATGGATGAGCTCAAAATGATTTGGTTTCTCTCTTGACAAGCAATCTGCACTGAGCCAAAGCCTCGCTCACAAGTTTGTGACTGTGGAAGATGGCTATAACAGATACTGGCAGAAGTCAGGAAACAGCAGTCTTGCTAATCAACACATCATTGCCATGAGGTATTCAGTCATAAAAAGGTGGGGTGATTTCAGCAAAATGATTTTTGTATGACAGGAACAGAAGGGTTGAGCAGCATTGAATCGTTGTGCTAATAATAAAATCATAAGAGAAATTTGCAATGGCTCGCTTTCCCTCACACTATTTAATCTGCCTTGAGCATCTCCAGGCTGGTGATGAGTAGAGCCAAGGCAACGTTTTTGCAAATCACTCAGAGATGTTAATGGGGGAGTGAACAAGGAGAAAGCTATCCAAGATAGCTAAAGAGTGGGGACAGCTGGCACGTTTCAATTATTTCTCTGTCTTCTCACTGCAGCTGACAAAAGGAGTGGATGGCAGCAGAATGGGGATGGGTGTTAAGCTGTAACACGTTTACAGTGAAAGCCCTAGCATAAATTGAGAACCTAATGTTCATTTCAGAGAGCTGGCAGCTCCAGCTGAGATGAATCTCTCTTTCAGGCAAATACCAAATCCCAATTGAAACTGCTGCCATATGGTGCAAGACACATATGTCATTTACCTCTCAGGGTACATATGCCAATATTGTGGAGGCAGGCAAACGGAGACGAGCTCCTCTTCTCATCCGACAGGAAAGACAGAGATAGACGGAGCTGGTCAAGCTGTTAACTGTCAAAGTCCAACACATCATCTTTTCTACATGTTCATAAACATTCTATCACTATGGCTTTCAGTTACAGAGAGAGAAACCACTTCTATACTCCACAGTTTCCTGCTCATCCCAGACTCTACATTCGGACCCATCCCCCAGCAGAGCTGCTTTGAGCAGGACTCATGTGCTCAGGGACAGCCATCAGTCTCAGCCTCTTATGAACACAGCTAGGTCATCTAAGGTCAGGACCACTGGGCTCTTCTAAATAAAGGGATGGCCATCTTATAAGTTTCAACTGAAAACCTCAAGTCTAATGGCTTCTATCACACAGCCCACCATGCCAGCCAGGAATTTGACCCCTTTCACTGTCACTGACCCATTGCTGACCCTGGTAACCCCTCTTGCCCTTAGGGCTACTGAGGACGGGAAGCGACCAGACAGGGAAAAGAGGGTCTCTCTCTCTCCCTCTTTCTAAACTTTAAGGACATTTTTTTGTTGACAGGAACAGAAGCCTTCAAGAGTTATTTGTTCAGTGCTGCAAGCACTAGCCTTATCATTTCATTAATTAGCATGACACGCCTGCCCAATGGACTTGAACACCGCAGCGGCAGCTGTCTCAATTGATTATGGCTATGGACGTAGCGCTGCAATTATCGAGGTGACTGGAGACAACGGCTGCCACTTCTAATAAAGGACTTAACTCATGCCTCCCATATCATTGCACAGTGGTGGGAGGACAGGGGCAGCCTCCCTGTGTCTCCCATACCATTAAGACCTTTTCAGAGTGTCTCCATGGGCTGCGGTGGAGCTCAGTGTGGGCTGTAGTTCTTGAGCAGCGTGTCAGCTTTACTTAAGCTTGCATAACGTCTGAACAGTATCAGTTTAGTCCCACTGAGGAAAGCATCCCTTATTAGCCCACCAGCTGGCTCACAATCCACAGAAAAACAGAAGTAAAGAAGGTTGGAAAGATGGGAAGAAGAAGAGATAATGAGATGTAAGAGGCACAAAGAAAGGGGGATTTGCCTGCAAGTCCAAACAGACATGGAGAGGGTGAGTGCACAGCAATGTAAACAGAGACACTGCTTTCCGGCCTTTGTCTCATGTATGAACATGCATGAAGCCCACATGCCTCTAAGTGGATATAATATTATCTTTCAGTGCTTTGCTGATTACTCCTCAATGAAAGGGAAATGGTTGGGTGAAAATCCTTCAACAAATCCTAAGTGGCATGACAGTGGGCTGAAAGAGCCTGCATGTTTTTCTTTTCGTCCTCCTACATCTCCGTTTTCAATCATAACTCTGAAAGAAGAGCAACAATCGGAGGCTGACAGCTTGTAACCATTCTTTACATTTCATTCACTGTTTTGACATATGAAGCCACTGCAGCTTGTGCCATGTAAACAGTGCATCAAACACTTTTGCAAAATGTTTGCAAAATTATTATTATTATAGTTTTGCAAATGTTTTGCAGATACAGCGGCTTACTAATATGGGTAATGCAATTTGTGGTTTAGAAAGATCTTGCCTTACTGCTCAGCCTTTACATGCAAATAACATGTAGGCAAATAAACAAGACATTTTCATTATGTCACACAACTCTCTGTCAGCTAGGAAAAAAGGAGAATCGTGCATTTTATCAAATAAATCAAATATTTACACAAAATCAAGAGAGAGGGAGAGAGACAAAGAGAGGCCTTTCAACCACCAGGTTTTATTTTTTCTTTCATGTTAATATTGTCTGTTTTCAATCACGGCCTGTCCTTATCTGCTAATCAAAACTAGGCACATTGCCAGTCAGGCAACGCAACGGTGAATGTACATATATCACTCAACGTGTAAATAATGATCCCCTTTAAACCCAGTTCCAGAGAACTTAATACAGCTCTTGAACTGCTTGATTTTTTTATACCCTTGAAGTGGCTCACATACCGAATGCCTTTCCTTATATTTTTGAAGATGATGAACCTGAATATCTGGAATACCTAACTAACCCTAAAATCAAAATACTTAAATATTTACTGGAGCACAATATATCAAATTTTAATGTATTTACCATTAACATGCCTTATATATGTAAACCATGGACAAACTTTTCTTGAAAAAAAAAAAAGAAATTATGAAAGTGGGTTGTTTGTCAAAAGATTAAACCTAAATGCATGTTGTAGTAATACGGTTTAATTTTTCTATGTTTTCAGGCTTTCAGAATGCAGTATGGAAACGCTGATTTAATCAATGACCACTCTATAGGGGTATTTTGAAACTGAGCTTCTCCTGAGGTGCTGCTGGGTAATTAAGTTACAGATGGGGTTCCCAACAGCTGCTGAACCTTAGACAAGAACTGCCATTTTCCCTCACTAATGGCGACTTGCCAGAAGACCTGAATTCTCCATTCTATACAAATGTTCCTGCATCAGGTAGAATCATGGATACATCAAGGAAAATACTTAGAAAAAATATTTGAAATGGTTTTCACTGGTGGGGGTGAAATTAATTTTGTTCTGGTTGACATGACACACTCAGAGCATCAAATCTGAGTCGTAAAAGCTTAGTTCGAAAAATAAACACAATAGGCTCCTAAAACGATTAATCTAACTACTTTGTTCACCACCATTGTTGGGATAAAGTGATATTAGAATGGTGCATCAGTATTGCAAACATTTGATATCCTTCATCACACCCAATTCATCATTCTTGATTGGAGAGAGAGCATGACAGAGAAAGACAAATGAAGTCACCCACACTCGAGGAAAAAGATGGAGAGCGATGTTAGTTAATAAGGTAGAGGAGAGAGGAGAGGGAGCAGAGGGCAGGGTGTTGTGTCAGGTAAACTAATGGAGACAAGGCCAGGATCCTGACCAGTGGGACTCCTGCTAACCACAGTCCACCTTTGTCTCTTTCTCTTATGTCCTCATCACACAGAGAGACAGCCCTCAATGCATGTACACATACATAAAAAAGACAAGAGCATCTGGGCCTTGTACCTTCAGAATACTGATCAGGGAGCAGTGAAACCAGCCTGAGAGTTGCTGAGGCTGCTACAAGATTTCACAATGGAATCCCGAGTGTGGCATGCAAGGAATTGATATGATTGGACTGAGAAGGCAGTGCGTCAATTAAGGAAAGCATGCATGTGTGTGTACGTCTGTAAGAAGGGTAGGCAAACAGTGGTAGATTTACCCTTCAAAATGAGCCAAATCGCTTCTGAGATGAAACACATTACATGAGGAAAAACAAACACCACAGGCCCAGGGAAAGCGTCAAACAAGGCAGGTTGGCACCAGTCGAAGAAAAAAGAGAAACAACAACAAACAAAAACACAACACGCAACAAGCATATGCTTGACGTATTTTAGACCAGAGAGGAAATACAGAAAAAGTAAGAAGAATCAAAATCAAACCAGCAAGTGTGTCTGACTCATGAATCCGTGTCAAAGTGGAGACTCCACACCACATCAAACCCTGTAAATTTTCCTGAAAGCCTCCCCTTTCAGTTTAGCAGCCAGCTTTTAGATTATTGTGTGCTACTAAAAGGTAAGTGTTCAGTCTGTCACACTTGTGAGTGTGTTTTAAGCACCATAAAGTATTGAGACCCAGATGGCTCAAACTCCCTGAAAAGCACGTCCCCACATCTTGGACTGTGGTGGCACCTGCTCCCGGGATTAGGTCAGTGTTAGGCCAAACCAGCAAACAGTGTGCTGCAGCTGATAAGAGGCCCATGGTTCTTTACCACTTGTCCTGCACTTAACAGCTGAAGAGTCAATACCCACATCATTAGTGATAGCAACAGCCACATATTGATCATTTCCCGAAATACAACTATGATTTTGATGCAATTTGTCACCATTCGACTTCAACAGATGTGGTCTTTCGGAGGTCAATATCAGTCCTTACATTTTTAAAATGAACTTATCTCAGCTGTTATCCGGCCATCCTTCTCTTCATCTTCAATAAACATCATTTGTTGTTGGTGTCCTCAGAATTATCTTAAAAAATGCAAATATAAACCTTTATTTGGAGAGATAGGTATATTCCATCGACGGAGGAGGGAGCTATGTAGCTTTGTGTATACACATCCTTTTGGTCAAACGTTCTTATAACAATCTTTCTCTTTGCTTTCCAAAGCAAATAGTCTAGAAATCCCCATCCTACAGCTCAACACAGCAGCACTAACCCAACAGACAGGAAGGTTGGAACCCATGCTCTGCTGAATGGGGTATTACAGTTAGTCCGTAGCCATTAGGGGCCCCACCACCAGGTCCCAGTGCAGGGAATTCACTGGTAGCCAAAAACAACAGCCCAACAGATGAGCATTTGAATATTGTAGAAGACCACACTGTGGATGTTCTCCTTTTTTACCCCTCCCCTGAAAGGACCAAAATGCAGGCCCCTGTGTCAGACCGAATTATCCCCTGTCTGTTAACAAACACTGGGACGATTAATGGCACTCACGCCCAGTGAAACATAGGTCCCAACACAAGCCCTTTTGCAGCAGTGCGTGTCAGGTTACCACTTTCACCATGTGTTGAGTTCAGGGCTAATAGGCTAGGCTCTGTAGCAAACCCACCTCTCAGTAAAACATACTGTATCACTACAAGACTGCGGTATTCCTCCTAGACAGAGTGGCTCTGATTAGTCACTGACAGAAACATGGAGGCGTATATATTACCACTGGAAAGGTATGGAGATCAGGAAAACTGAAAAAACTGTGGAAGATGACCACCCACCTGGAAGCGCTTGGAAAATACTTTATGCAACGGGCTGATGTTTCTGTTTGATTTGAGATTTAGTTTCCTGAGTTCACCTCCCTTTCGCCCAAAATTCCCCCTTGTGATTTCTTCTTATATATTGAAGTTCTTGCCCATCATGGAATCTGCAGCATTTTACATTTGTTCAGTTCCTGGCAACGGTTTTCCTCATCTTTATAAGTCCGTGTGAATTGCTTTCCAACATGTCCAATCCATTACAAGCATGTTTGTAATATCCATCTAGGCTGACGACTGTCCCCTTGCCAGCAATTGTACATTATCCAACCGTGTTTGGCCACAATTGCCTACCATCTGGCTA
The DNA here is from genome assembly GCA_901007705.1 of Fistularia tabacaria. NCBI lineage: Eukaryota > Metazoa > Chordata > Actinopteri > Syngnathiformes > Fistulariidae > Fistularia > Fistularia tabacaria. Next base: position 141,280 of record CAAKHD010004154.1, on the reverse strand, counting down.
TGTCACTGAGCATTACAGCCTCATCTGCAAACAACATTGGCTCTGTATCACTCAACACAGATGAGCTTAAAAGACACATAGTAGGACAGTGGAATCTTCAAACAAATGCAGAGAGGAAGAAAATTTTTTTCACTCCTTCTGGCAGAGGGGGGCTGCGGGGAACGAGGGATTAAAAACAAGAAAAACCTGCAAGTGATCACAAGCAACACACTTTACATTTCAGGACAGTGGCGATAAGACATTGGTCATGTATTCCCAAGTATACAATGAAAATGCCTTCTACACTGCAGCTGGCTCTGTTTCTGATGTAGGTGGAGGATTAGGATAAGACAGATGATGTGGTGAGAGCTAGTGCTCTCAAGAGTATCCTTCTTTTTTTCTTTGGTTTGACTCATCCCAAAAGCCTAAAACAGAAAAACTTATCAGTTTTAGCCAGTGACAGATTGTTGATAGAAAGAACTTTGCTTCTTCACTCACAGATGAAGCTCAGGCTTTGGTGACTCTAGTGTCAGTACACTGCCCAGTGAATTCCCCTGAAACTCCTGGAACAATCCCCCCAACATTTCTAGTTGTGCAAAACTCAGTATATAGTAAGTATAGAGGAGGATATAGTATTGAGGTGGTGCGGCTCAGGGGGTGAGAGTGGTCGTCCTTGGACCCGAACCTTCTTCGTTTGATTCTCATGTTCGTCCTAGCCTTTCGAAGTGTTGTTGAACGAGACACCGAACCCCTAACTGCTCCCGTTGGAACTGTTCAGTAGCTATTTTCTACTCATGTTTCATCCATGATGTGTGAAATGCAGTGGTTGAATTTTGTGGATGTTGTGCTCTATGTTCAACTGAATGTGACAATAAAGGCCTTTCTTCTCCTTCTTCTGGTCGTAGTCAGGTTTCTTTCGCAAAACTGAACTGAATCAACTACATTTTGAATTGCAATTGAGATGGTCAATCTAGGTAGTTTCCAAGTTTTCTGTCAGTTATTCCTCTGGCAGACCCAAACTCACCTTTATTTTTTTCTTCTTTTCTATATAAATGCTTACTGTTGAAGAATATCAATAAGCAAAGGTAAAAATTGAGATTTGAATATTGCTTTGCTAAAATGGCCTTTATTTCTTGAAAAAGTAATTATCTTGGCAGAATCAAATTCACTAAAATGTTTCTATGGCCCTTTCGCCAGTGAAAGTAGTTTCTATTGCAAGATTTGAAGTTCTAACTTCTAACTAATCAGACTTTATTTACAAAACTGTGTGTTGCTTTTATAAAGATCATTGATTCTCTGCTACAATGGCACAACCCATTTCAACCCAGTATTTTAAATTTCCAGCGCTTCTACTCAGGTGTTTTTATTCACTCCTGCTATGGATTTGCTTCAGCTAAAATTCAGATTGTTTAAAATATATTGTCCTACAGACAGTTGGGGTTTTGTGTTCAGTTCCGAACAGCGGCCAGGCAATTAACAACACAGACTGTAGAATGCCAAAGGCTGCCATATTAGAGTGTCTCATATACATCTGGGTCAGTACTTAGATATTGAGGGTGTGTGACAAAGCAAGATAATGTGATACTCTGGCATGAGAACGACTGGAAAGTAAGTGAATTTCTGGTTTCAGCATGAACAGAAGAACAGAACTGAAGAAGCCTCTTGGATGAGGGGCGAAATGTCTTTAATAGAAGAAATTCAAGTCCAGTTGCCATGACAAGAAGATTACACCAAGAACTCAGTATTAGCTTATGATTTTAACAGGTATGTATTTCTAGCGTTACCCAAATTATCTTTGAAAGCTTACTTTATTGCAACCGATTCCTAACATAAAGATGGTGGGGCTATCAGAAATGTGATATCACCATTATTGTAAATAGAGTATGAAAGTGAAAGAGGAAAAGCCAAAAGGGTGCTCATGCCCAAAACAACTTCTGCTAAATCTCCCTAATGGCCTGTAGAGACTTTGTAATTGCTCCCTCTCTGTAGCTAAAGCTGGATTCGTTTTCCGTCGATGACTACAGGCGAACACAATGTGACTGCATTGCATCGCAATGTGACTCACATGTAACGTCAGAAAAAGGTCATCACCACCAGCATGTGGTGTAAAACATGACAGGGGCTGATAGGATTAGAGAAGAACAAGTAGCACATCAATTTCCAGTTTTTGTCACAATCCAAAAACTAAACCAGTTGTGAGACAACAGTCTGAACATGGGGTCAATTAATTTTTCATGCCCACTGGGTTCTCTGGGCAGAGCAGACACTAGATTAAATGACCATAATAGTTGCCCTAAAGAGGCCACAGAGTGCACACGGGCATAGAGTAACATACCAGCAAAGACTTTACAAGCTCGGTAATTGAGGTGCATAGAAAATTAGCACTGTCTTCAATCACAGGTTGCTTTTAAGAGCTAAAGCAATTTAGCTTCACCACCAAACAGATACAAAACAAAATATTCCCCCACTCAGCATTTCAGATGTCAAGGCACCAAGGGATTTGGGGAATTGTTGCAAAGTCCCTTTGACTCGTTGCACATGTAGTGTAATGTAATTGTAATTTAACACACTATAAATATTAAACATGAATTAAAATAATTCATAGAGCAACATAGTGCAAAGTGTTTTTTTTCTGTTGAGGGCTTGCCTGTACCCCCGCCTTCCACCTCATATGGTATGGTAAAATGATGGGCAAGCAGTGGTACAAGCTGGGAAGTCTGTAATTGCTTTCTCTGTCCCTGAAGCAGGCTCTCCTGCTTTAAATCAAAAAAGGCAATCTCTGTCAGTAATGGCTCAATTAATAATTAAACACGTGTCTTATATGCGCCAAGCAACCGCTATTTATTTTCATCTCTCTGACAGGGGTGGCTGCACAAACAGCATTAGCACTATCAATAAAAGGAGCATTAATATCAGTCCCTTTTTCCCCCAAACAAATTGGTTGGCCAGTATGTGGCTCTCTGCCTGAAATAATCCAACAATTAATAAAGAAATTACTCATATTCTGTTGGTTTCTAACAATTCCTCTGTAGTAAGTTGTTTTCCGGTTTTAAGTTTCTTAGCTGGTCCATCTGCCGTCTGTATTTTGTTAAGAGTTTCCTTTGCATAGACTCTAAGCTCAAGGATATAATGTGGGAGCCAGCAAAGCCAGCATGGATCTTAGCTGTAAGGCCATGACTGTGGGGGTCGTATGCATTACAAACTGCAATTTAAATTTAAATAATACCATTTTCACAGGGGTAAAGGCTAGGGAGCATCAGCTTTCAATATCAAGGAACAATAAGGGCAATAATTCCTACTGTGTACTAATGTATGTAAGGCTTAATCTTTAATGACAATTTGTGTAAATTTTGTGCAGCACAAAAACAAGCGCCTTAATTCTTTTTTTACTTTGCATATGTTTGCATGCTTTGTATCTTTTTTCTATGTGTTCAGCTTCCCCTCCACTCAAACTATAACTATAAAAACCTTGTGATGAAACACCAATAAGAATGGTTGCTTTTTTATACTAAACCCAGATCTCATGCTCCATTTCATACACTATTTCACATTTGTGTGTTTAAAAAACAAAACGTCAGAACTACATCAGTATAGGTACATTGCTTGATACTGTATATCTGAGCATTTCCAGTTGCATGCAGTTTTGTTCAATAACTGGAATAGATATTGGAAGTGAAAAACCCCAGGCTGTGAGATGATCGCCTCTTTCAATTTCAATGGTTGCTATCTGGCTGTTTGAAGCCTCTCCAGCCATTTTGTTCATCCAATATGCCTTCCCTCCAGCCATCTACCCAGCCAGCCAGCCACACTGTCCCTCCACTCTATTCTGATTCAATGGTGGCGAAAAGCTGATTAGTTGGTCAGAGGGTCAACCTCCATTCATTATTTAATGGGTGAGAGGCTGCAAACAGTGAGGGTGGCCACCGAGGTTAGCGATACATTACACTGACCTGGACAGAGGAGAGCTGCCCAGATGAATACAAACATGCTCTCTCATTTACTTCAATATGCCTGAGCTGCCCTCAATCCTCCTGCCCCTGACCATGTTGCTTGCACTCCAATCCCTTCTCTACCTCCCTTCCCTGGCATTCAAAGTCAACACAGTGAGGCAGGGTTTTATTTTCCTGTAAGCTTTCACTGCAGGAGCAGGCTGGTGACTACGTCTGGCCCAGGTACAGGAGGTGGAGGTGGAGGGGACCATAGCTCTTTTATAGACATGCAGCAAACAGCAGCAGTGGAACAAAGACCACTCAGCACCTATTGAGAGAGCAGGCCTACAGACAGGGTGGTTGATTAGCGATTCGACACGGGGACCCTGGACTGTGTAGCACATAATGAGAGCTTATGGAGCAAGCCATGAGCTGATGGGGGAAAGAGGAATGGCCATGTTGGGCAGCGGGTAGAAGAGGGGGAGGCTGTGTTTCTACCGTAAGGAATTGATTTCCCACAATAGCAGAGATTGCTATATGAGTAAAAGGCTCCATAGAGTAGGGCAGCTTTTAAATCCTTCAGCTACAGCCTTGGTAATGTGTTTATATATAAACAGTTAGAGGATAAGCCCAAAATCCACTGCCAGACTAAATGGTTTATACGTCTTTTTTGTTTGTTTACTTTTATGTCAATTAAGCAAATTGGTTTGACAACCCTGATGAGCAAAAGATCTGAAGTGAGTTAATTTCATATTCATGTCCAAATGCCTCGATACATCTGGACCGCACAGTTACCCAAGTGTTCACCTTTCATGTGGCCTGCAAGAAATGTCAACGAAGAGACGAATGTGCATCATGGCAGCTGTGTGTGTTTTTGTTTCTCTTCTTCATTTGCAAGCTCTCTCCTTCCTTTGTTCCACTGTTCTAATCCAGAATGTGTGGGCTGGTAAGTTTAATGGAAACAATTTATTAAGTCCGGCTTAAAATGCCATCTGCAGCTAAGCCTCCCAAAGCCTCTAAGCTCCTGGTTTCGCCTCAGAGCTTGCTGTGTTCACGCTTACTGTAATGCTCTGTTTAAAATGAGCACAACGGGTCAAAATTAATCAGGATTACAAGGGCACAAATCCACTTCAGAAAAAGGTTTTTTCCCAATCTTTCTCCTGCAGTCCCAAGATGCCCTAGGTTTGTTGGTGGACCACACACCACATGGGCTTGTCCTCACACCATGCAGGTAGCACCTTGAACAGAGAGTGGGCACCATTACCCTGGCAACATTTTCAACAGCCACAGAAGAGCCGAGGTGTTTCTCAGATTGGAAGCTGAAAGCCATGTGGTAACTTCTCTTCACTTCCATAGGCACTAAAATGTGAAATGTTAGGCCTGAATGTGAAGTGCATATCTGTCCCCTGTGGAGGTGCCCTGTACATGCTCACCAGCTACATTTAGTTTCACATTTGCCTTCTAGCGAATGACAACAGTCAACTTTGACCTGCAATTCAATAAGAGAGTGGTGCACAAGTCTTCATAGTGCTTCTTCTTACAGATGCCAACCTCCAGGAAATCAATAATTTGCAGGAGGTTTAAGACAGGAAATAAACAAAAACCGATAACAGTTAGATAATATTTGCCCTACGTGGTTCCTTCTTATTTCATGACCACAAACACAGACAGATATTCTGGAGACATCTTTCAAACTATTGGATAACACCATCCCCAGAATTGTGCAGTGTGCAGCTGTTACCACAGGTACCATTAGGTAGTGTTATGATCAGTGCTATCAGCTTGCATCGATGACAGCTTGTCCAAAGACAAGCATTGCACTGATGATGAAAAGTACGCATGACAGAAAGAAAGCAAGAGTGTATGGGGTTTTACTCAAAACCTTGTTCTGAGTGTGTAATTACAACCTTCTCCCTCCACTGATTATAATGTTGGTCTTTACCCTCAACTATTAACCCTGAACCTTTTCATTACCGTGACAGACTGTGGCTTTGTCTGCAATATGAACTTTGTATCCATGACCGTAGACCAAAATAAAGTTCAGAAATGGTCACAACGCGGAAAATCACACAAGTAAAAGGATTATCTAGAAACTGTACACAGCATTATATATTTATGTATGCCATAATTTTTGTGTGTGTGCATCTGTCTGAGTCTCTCCCTGCCAACAGCTTGACAGGCCTGGTGATCAGAGGAAAGCCAGCTTTTCATTGGTCCCATAGGACCGTGTGCAAGACTGGTAATGGGACACATACACTGCATTCTAACCAGGAGAAAACAGCCTGTGGACTGCTCTGCATTAAATACACAAAGTATTCATGCAGAGATAAAACAGTCTAGGCTGAAAACAAACACTGTCCTAGAATCCATTATAGCTCAAAACAAAAACATTGGAGAGGGAGATGAGAGGCGGCGGGTAGCAGCTTGTCGAATGATAACTTCTTCCTCATCGTCATCTACTCAGTTCATCAAACTGCTGATAGCTCTGCTGCCTCATCCTTTTCTAACCCCTAATTTTAATCTGATGCCCTTCTTCTACAGTACCTCAAACAAAATCTGGACAATCAGGGGAGACTATTTGGATTGTCAGGAAATAATCCACCGTCTTCGTACAGCTATATGTGCACATTACCAAGACCTACAAGGCTTTCTTCTTTGGCAGCTGACATGTTAGGAGTGTTTAAAAGGGGGGATGAGTTTAACAGGCAATGGCGGTGTCCGTGTATGTGCCTGTAGTAGCAGTTCTCCACAAGAGAATATGCCGAAATGCAGGTGTGTTCTGTATGGGCATGCAGGAAAAATAACTCAACAACCTGACAGCTGACAACAGCAGTAGTTCAGCAGCCCGGTGGGGAATAGATGGAGTTGGACACGCTTGAGTTGTTTTCTTAACCACGCAAGTCTGGGAGTCATTGTCACTGTGAGCGCTAGTTTCACATGCCTGACAGTGGTCACAGGTCATCTGCATCACACAGTCAGCAGGCCTGGTTCATTTCCCCAATATTTGCCATGCGTTTCCTCTCAGGACAGCTATTGTGCAACAAACAGAATGTTCCTCTATGCATGCATACAAAATCAGAGTCACATAAAATAAAATGGAAAAAAAAACATTGAAATGGTCATTCTTTTTCGATAAAAAAACCCACCATCCTTTTTTCCAGCGTAGCTATTATGAACAAAGCCTTTACAATCCTTCAATCATTAGGATATCTCATTTGCCGACTAATTCATTAGTTAAAACTAATAGTTTAGCTCTGATAACAGGTATTTCATAAGTTTTATCTAAGAATTTTACATCAGCTAAATTGTAGATTATTGCACATACAGATACAAATGTATGCTTGATGTCCTTGCTATCCTTAACCCTAAAGTATCCATTATGATGGGAGCTGTAAACCCAATTTTAGCCAAGATGAGGCATGCTGAACTATTTGTGCTTGCGAAAATTGTCACATATCACTCCATTCTCCCTTTCTATTTCCCTCACCCCTTGTGTGTGTTAATGGCCCTGTTTCCTGGTCCTTACCCTGGGGGGACCCTGGCCCGCATGCTTCTGTCTGTCAGGCTGATCGCTTCTCTCTCTCCTTCACTTCCCTCATTCTCAACTTGACACTTTTCTCCCTGCTCTGACTTGGCAGGAACGGTTGAACTGACTGAATATATGATACACATGGAGCCAAAATTCTATGGCTGCATAGTATCTGTGACATGAAAAATACAGTAAAGCATTAATGAAAACCATGTTGTTAAGAACATGCACGAATGCAGTGAATTTTGTCAAACTATAGACTGTAATGTGTAAGTGTACATACATAGCTGGTTTTGTTTGGGAGGCTGACAGAGCTCTTTCTCTCTTTTCTTTGGCCACCCATTATAGCCCAAGCCTGCTGTCAGAGAGCTTGTATTGCCTGAGGGGGAGTTCCCATTTGTGGGAGCATGTGGCAGGGAGGCTCTAAATCCCCTCTAATGAACCAATATGTAGGAGAGCTAAGCCTTTGGCAGGGTCATCCAAGAAACACCACTTTGTGCCCTGGTAAAGGGGTAAGCCTATACAGGTTATTTCTGGTAAAATTGCAATCTGAATTGTAACCGCCAATTTGGATTGTTGAGGCAAGAGTCGTAAATTAATCAGGCAGCGCAGAAGAAAACTTGAGGATGAATGAAAGAAAAAGTGAGCTCTTACCTTTGGGTGTGGTGGGAGAAAAGAGCTTCTCTGATCCTACATCAGACACCTGAAGAAAGAAGAGGTGGAGCATTATTGGATTTGTCAACTGAGCTGAGTCAATGGCAAATTTCAGGCCTAACAAAAAAGACTGACTCATATAATTCTGTTATTCCTCAAAACATTTCCTGAGTCTTCAGCCACAATATGCTGAAAACTGCTTGGACCAGAGGTCTGGCTTTCAATAATTAGAGTTCCCTCTCTACCTGACGGTCCCTGTCTAGCTTTTTTTCTGGGAGAGGTGACATTAGGTGGCACTGTTGTACCTGAAAACCCTCGGAAAATTATGTCAAAGACAGTGGAAATCAGAAAGGCATTCTTTGCAGAAGACCCTTGCAAACATACGACAGCTCGAAAAGGACCTTCCCAACAATGACAATGACACGTTGTCCAGCAATATGACTGAATATATACTATAGAAAAGATGTGTTTTGAATTTGAAAACAATATTTGTGTTTCACAATTTCAGGCTCTGAGATTTGATTAAATCAAGGACAGTAAAAAATTTGAAAGCAAAATCAGTGTTTATTGAAATTACTGAGACAGTTGTTACCAATTTGTGAAAAATTTAAAGCGGGCTTTTGTGAAATTGAGCTTGATCTGAATATTTGTGGGTGAAAGGCATTCCCCCAATAAAGCGATGGTGGAGACATGTAGACTAAACACTGGCTTGTTTTTTCTCTCTTGGTTTCAAATGTATGAATTCTGGCAAGAGTCACTTGCAACACCATACATTTTATGTTACTGACCTAGGCGACTTAAAAACAAATATCAAAAATGAACTATGACCTGAAAACAGTAAATCCAAATCCAGACATCGATCAGAATATCAATGTGAGAAGTGTGCATGTGATTTTCCACAGTTTATACTGTGCAGCTCACAACGGGACTTTAAAACCACAATACCCATATGTTCTATCTCCTTTCATCTGGTGTCTGCGGAAAAGTAAAAAGCTGCAAGATTTGGCCATATGTTCCACAAAAAGATCCCAAGTGTCCTTCACTGCCATGCTAATATTTTACGTGGCACAAAGGGAACATATGTAAAGAATGAACGGTGAATCAGAGTGAGTGCAAGAGAGACAAGAGACAAAAAGAGGAAGCAAATGATTCTGTAAACACAGATGGCTGTCCTTGGCATCCCTTTTAGCTCTTCACAAGTGTTTTGAGGACATCCTCTTCTTTCCAAGACCTCCTAATTTCTCCTTCACTGCCACTGTGTTACTATTCCCTCCACTGTTTTTCTGTCTGTACATGATGTTTTGTCTCAGCGCTAACCACAACACGACTCAGAATAAAGCTGTGTGAAAAAAGCAACAATTTGGTTTATTTACAAAGCTGTCATATGAAATACGGATAGAAAACGGAGTGCAACAAAGCGCCGCAAATGGCTGAATCAAAGGCTGCTTGATTACCGCAAAAAAATCATAATCATGATTATTTGAAATGAGTTTGGAAACATTACGCTTTGCTTGCTTGTTGTTTTTCCTCATGGCGCTCTTTGAAACCATAACCCAAACAGCTGAAAAGGGTTTACTTTCTTGTCCAAAGGTTCTTGTTCCAACGCCTTGGCTCAATCTGAACTAAATATGCTGCACATATGTGTGCATTGGATTTATAAGAAGACACAAGAAGGACCACAGTAAGTGGACAAATAACCTCTTTTTAGCTGTTTCGAGGTAACTTTGTATATGAAAAGAGACCCGTCAAGGTCTTTCAATATCAGTGTCTATTTCTGCTTTGGCTGGATGAGCATCAAAATCTTGGTTGGTTAAGTCCTATTATTTTTGTGCATCTACATGTTAGTTATGACTTTGAATCTTAAAATATCTTCTTTATTTGCCAAAAAAGACCAAAGAGTATGTCTGAAGGCCATATTATCTAAGTGTGTTAAAAGAGATTTAGCAAATAGGAACAGAAACTGTGCCAAAATAAGGATTACAACTTATGACTTGTAAAAAAGAATAATGAAACATTGTATCCACTTAGTTTGTCGTAAAATTCAATGAGAGGTCAATGACATTGTTAAATTTCTCACTGAGGAGGAACATCAGACACCGAGTTAAACTGAGATCTATCCCAATTCCTCCTACAGTAGACCAGGCGACCTACTACAGAGGAGAAAAAAAGTTTTGTGCATTGCCCTCTGTCAGTCTCCCAGAACCAGGGCGCTGGGCTACAACACAAGCTCTTTGTTAGCTTTGGAAGACATTAACTGTTCCAGTACCAAGCCTCAGCCCAGCAGCCGCACAACCTCAGACTTGAATCACAGCCCTGGAGGCCCTTAAAGAAAAATACGGTCTTAGAGGGAAATGAAGCTTGTCAAATGGACACGGGAGCTGACCAGGGGACTCGCTTAGTGTGGCAACAGGGTCACAAGAGCAAAAAAAAAAAAAAAAAAAAAAAAAGGGAAGGCAGACAAAAAGTCACAACAAACGAAAAAAAAAGGTTATGTAACGATGAGTTAACATGAGAC